>VYYJ01003859.1:0-15141 GCA_021029165.1 Cyphoderus albinus
TTGTCAGTTACAAAATGCAAAATAAGTCAATAGAATGTTTGTCGTATGAGGTGCAGCTGTATCGTAGGTTGCGGAATAACGACTGTGAGACTTCTAAAGCAACTGACAATAAAAATGCTTGAGCATTTGATTTGTACATAGCATTGTCTATATACATATGTACATGGGTTGGTTGTTACTAACAACTTGTTAGGGTTTGGTCACTCTGTGTGTGGTGTGATATCAAAATGAAAAAACCTTTAGTTCTTAACCAATGATGATACTTTTATAAATAAAAGCCGAAAAGAAATTTAACCAAAAATGTTCCTTTTAGCTTTGTCTGATTAGGACATATGTGCACAAGGCAATGTGAATTTTTCTGGTGTGAACAATGATAAAAAGAAGCCAACGGAAAAATAGGATATGTAAATACTATTTAGAAGGTTCATAAAATATTCTGAGAAAGACGAGACAAAACCAAAAAAGGTCTCTTCTCTGAATAATCTTTTTCAGGCAAAATTTCCTTTCTCCAACAGGTACATTTTCTACTACCACACAGACATGCAATACAGTAAGTAAAAGGTTACACACATGAACATGTAAGGTATTATAACAATGTATATTTATTGAGGAAAGAATTTGTGTGGTGCCTTCTTTAGTATTAAACGTATTATTCATAATGCCCTTTATGTATGTAGATGTTTTTAATTCTTTTTTGACCCTGCCTGATTTTGTTTGAGCTACATACAACTTGGTATGTAACTGCAGCCAAATTATGTATCAGAATGTATGTATAGAAGTGAATTCATTCGTTGACATAAATTTGATCACATTCGCTTCAGGTTCTAGCTGTGCGCCTTACGCTTGTTTCTTTCAAATGACCATGACCACAGGGAGGTCAAGTTTTACATCGATAAACTATATTAATCAACACTTATTAAATATTGTCATATGAAGGCTGTCATTGGGCTCTTTTAAATTATTTTGGAACAGCGAGTATCAAAGTAGATGCTAATATAATTTTATTTAATTAGAATTATATTTCCCTAGGAAATTTTCCCTTTCTACAATGGAAGCTCTACTCCCCGAAGAGGTACAAACGTATATTATGTACATACATTTATAGTTTTTACTGTTGCTTATTCGTGGAAATGTTTGTTTTGTAATGCTTTTATATTACTTTACATTAAGCTGTGGAAAATGATACTGGACTTAACGGTTGCAACCAAAGATTTGCTTGTTTTCCGAAAAACCTCTGCACTCTGGAAGTCACAGGCTAAAGATCTCTTCAAGAGGGCTATAGCAGATTCCCTGTTGCCAGAATTGGTTCCATACTTCACTAAAAATGACTTACTCAGGTGCAGCCTGGTTTGCAAAGAGTGGAGAAATTTGGTCGTAACGGCAGTGGAAAGTGGACAAAAATATGAAGAAAATGAAAATTTGCCATTAACCCTACCACCGCATTTGCTACCAGTAGTAAGGCTGAATGGTGAGAAACCATGGAAAACAATTCAAAAACTGATTGGGCTTTCCACCACTTTGAGGACACAAGCAGGAAGTATTGTGTCATCAGGACTCCTCGGAAGGTCGTTGTCTTTGGCGATACTCCCTGACCCCGAAACCGGAAGCGACCAGGAAGTAGAGAGAATGGTCGAAGCTTTTCTACAGCGCCATGGATCCCTCATTTGGAACCTCCACCTGAAAATCCGGGACAGCGATATAACCCGGATGCGTCAAAATTTCAGGGGGATTTTAACTCTGACACAAAACCTCCATCGTTTAAAAATAATTGCGGAAGTGTTTTGCGTGAACTTTCTTGTCCAGTTTCAGCAGGATTGGATGGTCGCCAATCAGGAGCCGTTTCCAATCGAGCCACAACTTCCATTCTATGAAGCGACTGTGGTCAAAGATTTGCCTTTTCTGAGGGCCTTAAAGCTGGACACGGAATTCATTGGGAATGACATCCGGGGCAGAGCCAATTCTCTGGGTTTGTTTTTTTTGCAGATGTTTCTTCATCAGTTTCAACAAATTCGCACTCTCACTACAATTGAAAACAGGATCAGTGCGTGTATCGGATTGGGGCGTATCTCCAATCTCACTGAACTCGATATTCTTGTCAGGCACACGCAGTCATTCACAAACTTGGCAAGGCTCAGTTCCAGTTTACTGCGCTTCATCAGAAAGTTGACAATTCGTTTCCTTCTTGACCGGGGCTTCACACAAAGAGTGGATGCCATAACTCCAGAAGAGCAGATGCGTCTTTTCTCCCAAATGACGAATGTTAAAAAGACGCTTTCTGAGCTTCATTTGGTCTTCCATCCCAGTCAGCCAATTCGCCAAGGACTCTTTCCAAAGTCCCACTTCATTCTGCCCTGGAAGCGTCTTCAAAAACTGGTTGTCACGAACGGCGTCTTCTCCAGCGATTTTGGTGGCTTGAAGTCTGTCAAGTCTCTGCAGAGAATTCATATCATCGTGGAAGAGCAAAACCTGCCGTCATTTGATCACGTGATCGGAACCGAGCAATCGGGCTCAATCGTTTGGGAATGCTTGCCAAGGTTAAGGGAGTTCATCGTCCAGGAACAGGGAAAACCTTGGCACTTTAGCAATCGCGACTTGTATGACTTTTTTAAAGAGGTCGAAGTCTGAAGAAAACGACGTTTTACAACATGTTTAAAAAATTAAGATTTTCATTATTAAAATAAATTTTTTATTTGTCATTTTTTATTCAATTTTCATTCCTGAAAATCTATAAACAAATCTGAAAACAGCAATAGCAAAACAAATTCACAGAGAACAGAGCAAAAAGCAAAAAAAAAAAAACGAGCTGTGCTTTCCCTCTTCCACTTGGTACATTTCTAATTTTATCGCTCGACTCTTTCACTCTTCGTCATCATCGGATTCTGGATTCTTCAACTCGAACTGGAAGAATCCTCTTTGTTCTTTATGGCTCTTAAAGAATGACCTTTAACCTGAGCAGCATTTTGGCCACTGTAACCTTGTTCTAGTAAACGTATTGAAACGCGGTCCTCAAATTCGCTAGATTTATTCCTTGTCCTGTGAAAGCATGTCGGATTGCCATGGCCTTTATGGCGAGTTCTGCTCTAGAATGGAGAGTTACTAGCACCGGCTTCAAAGAATCGACCACCATTTTCGACACTTTGCCATTTATTTCAAGTTTCTTCATTTTTAATCAAAATTCCCCATCCAGTTTAGTTTACTAAAGGTTAAATTTTTCCGTTTCAAGGGTAGCTTTGGCCCTGGCTTAATCAAGTCCACCTTATTTTTCTCGTTTGTCAATTTATGCTCTGCTTGATTTTGCAATTTGTGATTTTCTAACTGCTTCATTTTTCTCTCGTGCTTGTGGCAACTCTTCATTGTCGATCTTTCGTGATCCCATTCTGCCTCCCGACTTTTTAACTCAATTTCGGCTTTTTGACGACGTCGTTCACTTTCAAGCCTTTGGTGTTCGATTTCGGTTTCGGCCTTGATTTTTTCCTAAATTCATATTGAAACAAAATAAAAGTCAGTGGTAAACTGTATCATGTAATTCGTCCCGGCAACAAGACAAACAATATAAAGAAGAATTTGATCAGATTAAACTCCGCACAGATGAAAAGAAAGCAGAGTCGGAGCGGATTGAAAAGAAACGGTTGAAACAGTTGGAAAAAGAAATTGGTGACAGCGCAGATCTAAACTTTCTGGATGAGCAACTCCGCAACAAGAAACGAGAATGTAGAAAACTCAACAAGGAACTGGATGAGGTAAACTTCAGACGAGAAAGGAAAGAATTTCGGAGAATTTGAAGAAAGTTGAGGATGAACTTGAAGATACAAGAAAATGTCAAGAAGCCATCAAATCTTTGCTTTCGATGGAAAATCTCTCATCATCTGAATTTTTTAGTAGGGCTTTGTTGACCAAAGAAATGCTCAGGGGTGAACCGGTTGATGAAGAGGCGTTAAAACTGATTTTAGATTTTCATGCTGAAAACAATCCAAATTCTATTGAATAAAATTTTATTTTATTTTTATGTATTAAAAATTCATATTTACATCAAATGGTTCGATCGAAATTGTAATATTAAAAAAGAGGAACTCAGCGTGAATAAAATTGAAAAAAATGGAGAAAAACACAACATCAAATTTCATTTCTTCATCAGTTGAATCAACTACATCATGTAGTTATTTGTTATACTAAAAACCAAGTGTGCACAACTCAATATTCAGTATGTATATAAGACATTTTATCACATAGAGAGTCAAATAAAAATTAAAACCTCAGAGCAAATTTTTTCACCTATCAATAAAACATAAAAATGTGTAAATTCCACAAAGAAAATTCATTTAGTCTACATATACAAAATTGATAATTGCGCAATAATTGACAAAGATAATTCTGCATAAAGATTTGTGGGCATTGTAGCAGACAAATTCCAAAAATTCCATTTGCAAACAAACCAATTTTGAATACAATATGAATGTATGTACAAACATATTTTCGTATTCGAACCATATCATATCAAAAAGGATATTTTGAGGTTGCTAGTAAATAAAAAATAAAAAATAGAATGTTCCCAAATCAATTCAACCGTTTTGATCGCCGAAAGTCCACTTTCGTGTTGTCAGGAGGTTTAGTGCAATCCACAGTTTTATGCATAAATTGCAGGCGCTTGCAGCATTCCTCGTCAGTCGGATGAGATTTCCCGTGGTCCCCATAATTTCGGATTATCGTTGCATTCAATATGTTTTTCTTGAGTTGTCTCTCGACATCCGATGTCATCTAAGTTTGAGAAAGAAAACTTGATCAAATAGAACTATCATTTAATGAATAAAAATCCATTTAAGTTACATATAATACCTCCTGAGAAACACAAATGTTCAGATTCCGAAGTTGCGGCATTTTCAAGAATCCCTCTGTTGCTGAAGCATTTCCCAGCTTACTTTGATCACAGTACGTCTCCAATTTAAATGTACGCAGATTTTTCATCAAGTTTAAACTTCCAACAATTCCCTTATCATCCACGGTGCTTCCGTACAATAACTCCAATTTCTCCAGATTCGTCCATTGCTCGCAAACAAGCTTCAGAGTTTCATTGTTCAAAATTGTCTGCAAATCATTGAGATGCGGCATGCACTGTACTAACGTTTCCAAGCTGTACAATCCAAATTCGTAGTCGATGTAGAAACGCTTCAGTTTTTCAGCAGTAAAATTCTTCATCTTTTTATCGTCCATTACAGCGTTATGAACCATGTTGTCTTTGAAAATCTTTATAAATTGCTGATGCATGGGTGTTGTCTCTACTCGGAGCTCTGGAATCTCTTGCCACTTTTCAAAGCAAGAAATGCACACTCTCAAACTCTCCAGATTCGGCATCCACTGGAGAAAGCTGAGGCTTGCAAAGCAGTTTCCAAGGAGCTCCAAATGTTTCACAAAGTACATGGTACTACTAAGCAGTAATTGTCTGGTTGGTTCAGCGAAAGGCGACATGGAAATTTTCAAGGTTTCCAGACTGCTCACAGATGCATAGGCCCCCAAAGTATATGATAGACAAGCAACAAAATTCTGTACTTCATAGGGCAATGTGGTCGAAGTACCCACGTTCAGAGTCTCTAAGGGGAGCAGCCGATTCTCCACATCGTCGTCTTTGTAATATCCTTGTCGATCTCGTAATTCATTTCCGAGTTCCAAAATGTCTGACCACTCACAATGATGTATGGTTAAATGTCTTAGAGGTAGCTTGCTTTCATTGCCACCATTGTTTTGCAAAAAGGACATTGTCCTGAAAAGCGAATGCGAAAAGCAATTTTTGAAGGTGTAGTTCTGCAAATTCGGAAAAAGTGTTGCAAATTCTTTCGCCGTGATTTTAAAATCAGAGCCAAACACGAGCTGTGTTAGTCGAGGCTTCGGATCAATTTGGAACGGCTCCAGCAGGATTCTTCCATTAAACTTGTTTTGATCCAGATTCAAGAATTGCAAATTTGGAGTGTGGTGAAAAATTATGAGTAGCAGCGGAGTGGGGTCAACACCATAAAACCGAAGTGGATTCAAAATAAAGTTCGCTTTGTCCAAATGAAGATGTTGCATCAGTGGACCGAGTGTGTGCCAGAACTGGGGAAAGGGGTCGACGCCGCAGATGAAATCTTGTTTCTTGCAATCAAGCAAATTTCTTTTTAGTGGAGGTTCTGGCAAAGGGACGTCAGTTTCATCTGGCGTCTGCTGAATTGTCCACTGTTTTAGTCTATACCTCGCGAATGGTTTCGAATCCAACTGTAGGAATTCGCGACAAGTCAACTGCTCATCCTCGTCACCAAACAAAAGTTTTTGCAACTCCCCAAGTTTTATTCCGGTTTCTTCCAGTACCTTAATTATTTGTGGACCAGGGTTTCCCTTTTGACAGCGTATAAGTTGACGTATAATACGCTTTTGGAGAATGCTGAGTGTCGCCGTGGAACGCCACCGTTTGAGGCTCACCTCAAACCAGGTTTTGCACACGAGACGGTGCAATGGCAAGTCTCTCATAGTTGAGAATTTCAGAATGTTTTCCACGATCTTATAAAAGTTAGGTTAAAACAAACATATTTTATTTCTTGTTTAGTGTAACTCAACCTGAAAACTGCTAACTTGATATTCGGATGTGATATAAATAATTAACTAAAAAAATGTTTTTTCCTTACCAAACTATTCACTAGCGGATGTTCCGTCATTTTATATTTGATTCTCAAGGTTTGTACTGACTGAAATATAAAAAGTGTTTCAAATTCAGACTCCAAAGATAATGATGATTTGGTTGCTTTGCTGCATGTATATACTTATATTACTTTATGTAAGTTACAAGATTTTGTAATAATAATTTATATTTTCAATATTAAATTATGCATAATTTTGGCAATGTTATTGTTATATTGTTGTCACAATAGAAGCTTATATGTTTCTAGCTACACAAAACGTATACCTACCTGTTGAAAGAAGCAGCTGAGCTTAGTAATGTTGCAAAATTTAATCGAGCAAATTGATTCTTACTATGCCTTAAAGAGTAGACACTGTCTACTATACAGTTGTACCAATAGAAGTAACTCAATCTTTATTTCAGCAACTCAGGTAGACACATTTTAGACCACTTCATTTCCAAATTCTCAACAACAAAAATGCAAAATGACACAAATTTCGTAACAGTTATATCTACTTATAAGTACGGGATGAGAGGATCAGCGCCAAGCGGAGTAAATGATGCCAGTGAGAGAGGATATGAGAATAGAGAGATGTGAATCGGCCTAATCTTTATTTGCACAAACTAAAACTACGTGAAAAAGTCAAGTAAATCAACGTGGTAGAGAGTTGCTATTTTACGCTCTTTTGCATGGGGAGAAGCGAAACTCGGGAGACGTGATGTGATGAGCCTTTTCTTGGTTTTCCTTTACTAAGGCGTTGTTTGCCCAACACCTCAATTATATCAATAAAGTTGCAATAGAAATAGAATAAATTTAGTTATGTATTTAAAGGCTGTCATACCTTATTTATAAACATAATTAGGCCCCCACTTTATACCATAATACATGTTGCTTCATACACTAAAGCATAAACAGGAAGTATATGTAAATATTTGAAACTGAAGTTCAGCATGTATACTCAACTATTATTAAGTCATAATTAGCCATAATTAAGGAGATCACAAAAATCCGACGTCTATTTTTATACCCAAGTTCTTATCAATCTCTGTGAAAAGTCTAGAACTAGATTGAATGCTTTTTTATGTCATTATGTATTATTATTATTTTTTATGTAGTAATTAATGCATTCCTGAATAAAAAGGGTTTAAATCTATATAAAGTCTTAGTTAAATTACTACTAATGACTTTTGACATTCCAAGTTGCGTTTTGAAATGTCAGTTTAATATGCAACTGCAATAATACCTAGAATATCTGGGAAGGAAAATAGATTTGATCAAGTAAACAATTTTTTAAATCAAAATAACGGGAAGCTGGAAAAAACTTTACAAACAAAACGATAAAAGATGATTAAATTGAATAAAAATACGAAATTTTTGCGATGGAAAAACGTTTAAGTATTAACTATGAAAAATCAAAGGATAACAGAATAGTGCTATGTGTATGATAATATGACGCCTGGATGATTTTGTGTCAATCAGATGATGTAACTTGGCAAATGTCTTGCTGATTGATGTTATTTCGTTGCATGGCCTCTATGGCCAGACCGCTTCGTCATTGCTATTGCTGCTTAAAAATTTTATAGTCAGACTTGGTCGCCGTTTATACTCTTGCGAGTTCCATGAGAGAAAGTCGTAGTTTAAGCAAAAGCGAAACATGTTCAGTTTTGTGTTTGATATGTTTACTAATTGATTCATGCAACTTTCCCGTTTTAACAACAGAATTGTATAAAATTATAACATTTAAAGCGCACTTAACAAAAATAGATCATGTGAAAGTATGGAGTTTCAACTTATCAATTCTTTAGATTATTATGATTTTTAAAAAGCCCGTAAAATTTCTCTTTCGGACCGTTGTGACTTCAAAATAGACACATCGATCAAAGGAACTCCAACGACTCAAAAAGGCGTTTCGGCAATATAAAGAATTCAATCAATATAAAGAAGAACTTGACCAGATTCAACTACGCACAAAGCAGTTGATGATTAACTTGAAGATACAAGAAAAACCCAATTTGTCATCATCAAATGTTTGCTGTAAATGGAAAATGTCTCAACGTCTTAAATTCTCAGTACGGCTCTACACATTCGCCACCCAATACGCAGGGGTATTCCGGTTGATTATGTGGCGTTAAAAATGATTATAGATTATCATGATGAACACAATCAAAATTCTATGGAATAAAATTTTATTCATTTTTATGGATTAAAAATTCATACTTACATAAAATGGTTGGATTAAATTTGTAATTTATAATGTAATTCAGTGATTTTTTTAAAATAAAAAATTGTAAAAGAAACACAAAAATACTAAAAATCAAGCATGCAAAAAACCAATATTTACTATATATTATCACCTAAAGTCAAATACAAATTGAAACCTTACAGCAAATGTTTCAACGTCCCAATAAAACATAAATATATGTAGAATAGACAAAGAAATTTCATTTAGTCTACAAAATAGGAAATTGTGCAAATAGTCTGTCGAAAGACATAATTCTGCATAATTAAGAATTTTGGGGCAATGTAGATATGTAGCAATAATTTCTGAAAAATTGGAATTGCAAACAAAACCACCACAGATTATTGTTCTGAATATGAATGAATGTACACATATTTTCGTTTCCTCACCATAACAAATCAAAATATAATTTTGAGGTTGCTCGTAAAAAATAAATAATCAACAGCATTTTCCAAAATTAATTCAATCGTTTTGATCGCCGAAGCTCGACTTTCGTGTTGTCTGGAGGTTTAGCGCCCTCCACGGATTCATACAGAAATTGCAGGCGCTTGCAGCATTCTCCGTAAGTTGGATGAAGTAGTTCATGGTCCCCATAATTTCGAATTATCGTTGCATTCAATATGTTTCTCTTGAGTTGTCTTTCGACATCCGGTTAACATCTAATTTTGAGAAAGACAAAAAGTGACAAAAATATGATTATCAATATCAAACAGCATTATGTCATTTAATGAATGAAAATTCATTTTAAGTTACGTGCCTCCTGCGATACACAAATTTGTAAATTCTGAAGTTGTGGCATTTTCAAGAAGCCCTTTGTTGCTGAAGCACTGCCAAGCTTACTTTGATCACAGTACGTCTCCAATTTAAATGTGCGCAAATGTTTCATCAAGGTTAAATTTCCGACAATTCCCTTATCATCCACGGCGCTTCCGTACAGTAACTCCAATTTCGGCAGATTCTTCCATTGCTTGCAAACAACTTTTAAAGTTTCATTGTTTAAAATTGTCTGAAGTTCAGTCAGATGCGGCATCCACCGTCCCAAAGTTTTCAAGCTGTCCAATCCAAATTCGTAGTCGATGTAGAAACGCTTCAGTTTTTCAGCAGTAAATTTCTTCATTTTCACGTCGTCCAATACAGCATTGTGGACCATGTCGTCTTTGAAAATCTTTATAAATTGCCGTTCCTTCGGTGTGGTCTCCGGTCGGAGCTCTGGAATTTCTTGCCACTTCTCAAAGCAAGAAATGCACACTCTCAAACTCTCCAGATTTGGCATCCACTGGAGAAAGCTGAGGCTTTCAAAGGCGTTTCCCAGGAGCTCCAAATGTTTCACAAAGTGCATGGTACTACTAAGCCGTAAGTTTGTCGTTGGTTCTGCGAAAGGCGACATGGATATTTTCAAGGTTTCCAGACTGCTCATAGATGAATATGTTGCCAAAATGTATGGTAGACAACTAACAAAATTCTGAACTCGGTTGGACCAGGTGGCGGAAGTACCCACGTTCAATGTCTCTAACGGGAACAGCCGATCCGCTACATTGATGTCTTTATATCCATGTTTTAATTCTTGTTTAAGCCCCCATATGTCTGACCAAGGACCTTCATGATGTATGGTTAAATGTCTCAGAGGCATTGCCGACATGATTTTGCAAAAAAGACAATTGTCCTGTAAAGCGATTGCGCATAGCAATTTTTGAATGTGTAGTTCTGCAAATTTGGAAAGAGTGACAAAAAATGTTTCGCATTCATTTTTATTTTTGAGCCGAACACGAGTCCGGTTAGCTGTGGCTTCGGATCAATGTGAAACGGCTCCAGCAGGAGTTCTCCATTAAACTTATTTTGATTCAGACTCAAAAATTGCAAATTTGGAGTGTGGTGAAAAATTATGAGTAGCAGTGGAGTGGGGTCCATGTCATCATACAAAAGTTCATTCAAAATAAAGTTAGCCTTGTCCAAATGAAGATGGTGCATCAGTGGACCAATTTTGTACCAGAACTGGGGAAAGGTATCAGTGCCGCAGAAGAAATCTTCTTCCTTGCAATCAAGCAGATTTCTTTTTAGTGGAGGTTCTGGCAAAGGGACGTCAGTTTCATTTGGCGTCTGCTGAATTGTCCACTGTTTTAGTCTATACCTCACGAATGGTTTCGAATCCAATTGTAGGAATTCGCGACAAGTTAAGTGCTCATCCTCGTCGCCAAACAGAAGTTTTTGCAACTCCCCAAGAGTAATTCCAGTTTCTTCTGGCACCGTAATTATTAGTAAATCAGGCTTTCCCTTTTGAGAACGTTTTAGTTGACGTTCACGGATACGGGTTTGAAGAACGCTGAGTGTGGCCGTGGAACGCCACCGTTTAAGACTCACCTCAAACCAGGATTTGCACACGAGGCGGTGCAATGACAATTCTCTCACAGTTGAGAATTTCAGAATATTTTTCACGATCTTATATAAGTTACGTAAACAGAAAATCATTTTATTTCTTCTTTGTTGTAATTGTACCTGATAACTTGAAATTCTAAAAAAACAAATATTGAAATAAAAAATGTTTTTTCTTACCAAACTATTCAGTAGCGGATGCTCTGTCATTTTATTTTTGTTTAATGCTCACGGTGTCTACTGAAATATAAAAACAGCTTCAAATTCCGATTCCAAATTTAGTGACGATTTGATTGCTTAGCTGTATGTAAGTTCTATTTACTGTATGTAAGTTGCAAGATTCTGTAATAAATAGTTTTTATTTTAATATTAAATTCTCGATCATTATGGCAATGTTATTGTTGTCACAAGAGAGGCTTATAGGTTTCTAGCTACATGTAGCTACATATTTAAAACTTACACCTACCTCAGGTAGGCAACCTGTTGAAGGAAGCAGCTGCTCAAAAAAAAATGATGCTCAAAAAAATGATGCAAAATTCGGTCGAACAAACTCTGATTCTCGCTTGTGTATATCTATTCCTTGAAAAGTAGAAAGTTGTACCAACAAAAGTAACTCTTAGTTTTATCTCAACCACTGCATAGGTAAACACATAGGCCGTCCCAATTTAATACCACTTCTCATAAACAAAAATGCTAAATGACACAAACTTTGTAATAGCAAGGCCTTTATCAATTAAAAGTTCGCTGATATGTACATGTTTTCTTGTTTTCATTTCACTTTCACAGGGCAGCTAATGAAACAAAATTATTTTATTTATTTTATTACTATTTTTTCTTGATTTTCCAAAGTATAAACCTGTCGGGTGTTTTAATCAGGCGTTGTTTGCTCCTACTCCTTAAATATATCCAATATAAAGTTGCAATAAAAACAGAAATAGAATAAATTTAAAAATTGTATAAACGTTGATAAAATAGGGGCATAATATTACAGCTTTAATCATCGTCATCAATTATCGGATTCGTCACTGTCAATCGAACTGGAATCCTCTTTGTACTTTAGCGCTCTTAATCGGCGACCTTTGACCTGAACCGCTGTTTGGGCATTGTAACCTTGTTCTAGCAAACGGTACTGAAACGCGGTTTTCAAAGTTTCCGCATTCATTGTTTGTCCTGTGAAAGCATGTCGGATGGCCATGGCTTTTATGGCGAGTTCTGCTCCAGAATGGAGAGTTACCAGCACCGGCTTCAAAGAATCGACTACCATTTTCGACACTTCGCCATTTATTTCAAGTTTCTTCATTTTTAATCGAAATTCCCCATCCACTTTGGTTTTCTCTAGGTTAAGTTTTTCCGTTTCAAGAGCAGCTTCAGTATTGGCTTTAAACAAGTCCACGTTATTTTTCTCCTTTTTGAATTGGTTCTGTGCTTCATTTTGCAAACTGTCATTTTCTAACTGCTTCATTTTTCTCTCGTGCTTGTGGCAATTTTTCATTGTCGATCTTTCGTGGCTCCATTCTGACTCCTGGCATTTTAACTCAATTTCGGCTTTTTGACGACGTCGTTCATTTTCTAGTCTTCGGTGTTCGATTTCAGCATCAGCTTTGATTTTTTGCTGGATAATATTGTAACAAGTCAGTAATAAAATGGAATAAAATATTACAATATTTATTTCACAAAAAAATATAATTTTAAAATATACTCAATTTTTTTACAAAAAGTTTAAAATACCCGCTCGTTTTCGTCTTGAGTTAGCTGGCGTCGTTCCCTTTCCCCAATTCCAAGAATATCTGGGAACGGAAATGTATTTGATCCAGAAAACATTTTTAAAGGACTGGGACTGGGACTGACTGGGGGCTGGAAAAAACTTTGCTAACAAAACGATAAAGGATGATTAACTTGTATTTAAATAAAATACTATAAATTACACCAAAATTTGGAATTACCTTGCACTTCAAATATAAACTCATGAATAAAAAATACGAAATTTTTGATGGAAAAACGTTTAAAGCCTTAACTATGAAGAGTCAGGCGATAACAAAAAAGTTTTATGAGAATGATATCATGATGGCATGATGATGTGAATGTGACTGGCAAAGTTCTTCTTGGGCTCATTTTCGTTTCATGACCAGATTGCTTCGTCATTGCTATTGCTGCTTAAACCAATTTTCTATAATCAGAGTCAGACTTCGCTGCTGTTGCTATTCTTACATCTTACTCTTACTAGTACTCGAGGTTAATAAAATCGCAGTAAGCATCATAACGTAAAAGCCAGAGAATGTTCAGTTCTGTTTTTGATATCTAGCGTACGCTGATTGCCTCATGCATTTCCCATTTTAACAACAAAATTATATAAAAAATATAACAACTAAAGCGACCAAAAATAATGGCTCTTGTAAAGGTATGGAGTTTCAAATTATTAATTTACTAGCATTTTAAAATGATTTTTTGAAAAAACCGTTAAAATTTCTTTCTCGTTCAAGCTGGACACATCGAAGGAACTCCGACGACTCGAAAAGGCGTCTCGGCAACAAGACAAGCAATATAAAGAAGAACTTGGCCAAATTAAACTCCGCGCAGAGGAAAAGAAAGCAGACTCGGAGCGGAGTGAAAAGAAACGTTTGAAACAATTAGAAAAAGAAATTGGCGACAGCACAGATTTAAACTTTCTGGAGGACCAACTCCGCAATAAGAAACGAGAAGGTAGAAAACTCAAGGAGGAATTGCAGGAAGTAAAATCCAGACGAGAAAGGAACAAAGGAAGAATTTCGGAGAATTTGAAGCAAGTTGAGGATGAACTTGAAGATACAATAAAATGCCAAGAAGCCATTAAATATTTGCTTTCGATGGAAAATCTCTCAACATCTGAGTTTTTTAGCAGGGCGTTGTTGACCACAGCAATGCTCAGGGGTGAAACGGTTGATGAAGAGGCGTTAAAAATTATTTCAGATTATCATACTGAAAACAATCGAAATGCAATTACTTAAATAAAATATTATTTATTTTCATGTACGTACATATTTAACATGGTTCAATTAAAATTGTAATTTTTATTGCAATTCAGTATGAATAAAATTATTAAAAACTTCACAGAAGCACAAAATTAAATTTCTTCCTCAGCTGCATCATCTGCATCGGACAACGCTAACTGTTCCGTTTGAATCAAAACGTTTTGATAATCCAGGACAACTTTCAAAATGTCGGTGTCAATGTCTTCGTTCATTAAGGCGCCCCTGATTATCATAGATTTGAGGGTTAGGTCCACCTCAGAATTTGAATCTAGCAAAGGCTCAATCATCAACTCATTTATCATTCCCAATTTCTCTCGGGTAGAATCCAACTTTGCCATTTCATTTTGATTTTCCCCTTTAATCTTCAATTTCTTGAGTCGCAACTTTTCTTTCAGAATTTTGTATTTCATTGCAAAGTTTTCCCTTTCAGCATCAAGGATTTTCTTTTTGATTTTATTGACGGCTTCCGCATGTCGTTTTTCTTTCTCCAATTTTTCTAATTTCTCACGATGCTTTTTCTCAGATTTTTGTTTTTCTCGACGATGTCTTCGTCTCGCCTCTGCGTTTCTGCCTAGCAATTTCTTCCCAGTCATCACTGTCCTCTGCTAAAGAGGATGAAGATGACGATGAAGAAGAATCCGACACTTCTGCTATTTTTGTTTCACGAAACTCAGAGTCAGATTCAGAATCTGAAGGAATCGCCACCCCTATTGTAGATAGAAAACCTTTTGCCAATGCTAACACTCGAGTAGGATTTGAAATAAATTTCTCCATTGTATCGGGGGGCCCGTTAATAATTGCATATCGATTTTAAATGAGCTGTTAAATGAGCTTATCAAAGGACGGTTTACATGTCAACAAAATCGGTTGCTTCGTTTTT
>VYYJ01003860.1:0-15126 GCA_021029165.1 Cyphoderus albinus
ATCGCAAATTTCCAGTGCTCGGACACAAACACACAAAGCAATGGCAAGCAAATGCAAATAAAATGCTTGTAAGGGCATGTATGGATTTCATTACCACCACCGTGAAGTTTACCAAATTGTGTGAAATTGGATAATGTTAAAGACACGAACAGACGCAAAAATGGAACTAGACCGCATTTCATTTCAAGGTTGGTTATCTCATCCGGAGGATCTAATGATTTTCTGTTTGTTTTGCTTATCTTGATACATAATGCAAATACTTGATTCTAGGAAGGAAAAAATGTAAGGCTGGAATGAAGGTGGTTTGGAGGTAGTGCACTTGTACAAAATGTACAAAATGCCTATTTCATTTCATGTCTCTTGACTCAACTCAACTTTATAGGTTTTTAATTCACGCAAAGGTATTACATACCACCACCAAGCAAGTTTTTAACTCTTCCTCTTCATTCAAGTAGCTTCCTTATTAGAAACACTAACAAACACTGCTAATTGCAAATTGTCCAATAAGGTAAATCATAATTTGACTCAGTTGTCTCCGCTAACCCTGGCACATATTTATCTTACCTTAAATAAAAAATTTCAAGATTAATTGGCTATTAAAAATAGACAATGAAAATTGGAGAATCTCTTGGCGTTTAAACAATTTTTGGTGATTAAAATCGAGAAAGATTATAATTAATAATTATCATCAGTCATCTGTTGGTTATTCGTTATTATCATGATGCGCAATTACGAGGCACGACAATATGACAAGTTAGATACTTGCTGTTCCAGTTGTCTCATTATCATTACAGTAAAAATATAAATATGTAATTTTAATTTTACGGCTACTTAATATAATTTTGGCAGTTTGTAGTTTGGTTGACATTCACCATTGTGAGGGTCAGTAGCTTCATTACATTATTATGATGCATAATATTTGCTTGAGTTAGCATTTTCCAATTCATTGCACCTGCTCAACAGTTTTCCACTGCGTCGAAACTTTTTGGCAGCAATTATAATTAATATAGAAGGTAATACATATTGAAAATGTGGGAAATACATATTTTGTTAACTAATTTCATTACTTATAAAATGCTCTGCAGTAACCGTTTATAATAAACATGTGCCCACGTCGCTCGTCAATTCGTCTGCGTCACAGAAAAACAGAGTTAACTCAAGTGTGATTTTACTTTTAGTTTCTTCTTTTGTAAGGATGTTATACGTCCTTTGGTCGTTGAATGTCTGGCCCGTCATACCGTTTCTCCGTCCACACTTTTGGTGTCAACGGTTTTTGACATTAAATGCTAACGGTTTTTGAAAATTCTTTTGTTTTGGTCTGCCAAGGGTCTCATCATTTACATCGTTACTTACTACATACACCAAATCAATGAAGGAGAATCGATCCTCGCTGCTGGACTACTACTAGCCCTAGCTTATCAGTAACCGCTACACTTACATTTGAGCTGAATTGGGCATCTTGCATATGACTTTATTATCAACTTGAGCTATCCATTATTACCAATTTTAACATTTTAAAATAAACAAGAGATTGTAAGTAGTTGTGGAAGCATTTTTTTGGAGACGCCAAGGACAGAAGGATATTTGCAAAGAATCACTTATTTAGCACTGTGTCATCTTCACTTGCATGCTAATTGCCCATTTTTGCTTTTCTAATTCTTTACTCTGACTTTAAATGAAGCTCACTCACATAACCTTCCCGTGTTTACTTGCTCTTGCTGAGTGCTTATATTTGCATACGAAAATATTGGATTGGGCTTTTATTTACTTTTTTACATTTTATCTCCGATGTTCCTTCTCTTCGTCAACAAAGAAAAAAAAAGTTTTTAGAGAAAAAGAGTTGATTAACATAAATATTAAAATAAACGATAACTCTAGGCACGCTGTGGTAATGGTGAAGTGAGACAGTCACGATTTTCATTTTCATGTATTATGTATAATACTCTTGATTTTAGTCGGAAGGTCATATCCCATCTAAAAAGCGGAATACTGTTGCAGTTAGATGCAGAGTGCAGAAAAACTGAGCTCCACTTTTTGCAATTTGCAAGGATGCATTATCTGTAGATCCGCGGACTGCAAATAAAGCAGAAACATAAAAATGTATTTTTAGACATGTGACATGCAAACCAGAACGTGTAACAGCAATTTAATTTTTAGCTCAACTTGGATAATAGAAACCTTTCTGAAAAGAAGTAAAATCCAAAGGCCAGTTCGAAGCAGAAGTAAAAAATAGTCAATGCAGTCAATTTGTTCCCACTATCCGTATCATGATCGTCATCTTCACCATCACTTGCTTTGCTGCTACTATCTCACCTTCCATTTGTCTCTAGCTACAGAATTTCGAATGCATCCTTTTCTTTCCCATTGCGAATTGTGATGGAAATGTGGAGCCTTTGTTTTGCCAATATGCTGCTGGCGCTGCTGGCTGGTTGACCTCGTTCGAGGGGCATCTTCTTCACTTTAGTCTATCTAGATTACGTTTCATAACGCGTTATGTCACAAAGCAGCAGCAAAGCAACCACCTCCTCCATCTAGTCTACACATTTACAAAGCATTGTCTATCAAAAACGTAACAAAGCTGTATGTTATCCAATGCCTTTCCTAAAATTCGCCGATGAAGTTATAATTGTAATGGACGAAGCCACACACAAGATCTTTTATCTTCCGCATTTGCCAATCAGAATATTAAATCAAGCACTACTGTGAATGCAAATGTAAATATGTTTATTAAATATTACATTACCCAACCAATATTTGTGTCCACTATGTAGTATAAAAAACTATGAAATAAAATTAATAGACAAAGTGTTCCTGGAGTACTTAGGTATCATCATCGTTAAGTTTTTTCGCACATGTTCTATGTAAATCATCGATATTATGATTTATACATCATCTGCGTAATTTTCTTCCCAGTATATATACATATACCTAATCTAAACCTAAAGTATGACATGGCAAAGATGATTGTTATTGTTGAATGTTATTATATCATATCATATCCAGTTAAAGTTAATACTAATCTAGCTTTTAGTTTGTAACGTAGAGTAACTCGTCGTCGTGATTCGTAAATTTTATCCTGTTTCGCAGCAGGAATGGAATGGGTGTGCCATTACATTACATATGTACAATAATCGTTAGCTCTTCTACGATGCCTTATTGAAGCAAGCAATTATCCTTTTCATTTTCAGTTTCATTGTCATGATCAAAGTCAAGGTAAGCTAAAAGCTGAAGCTATATGCACCACTGCTTTTTTCATACACGTTACTCACAATTTACACAAAACTTCTTCAGTTCAACATCGTCTTCTTATTCTCATGCTGCTTGTGCAAATTACATTGAATTGCTGCATTTTTTATAATAATAAATACCCTAAATTTTTGCAAAAGCCGAAATAAAAAATGCAAGTGTTACAGAAGTCAAATGCAATCCTCCAAAGATAATATAATGTCTTGTGAAAAATTTGAAGAAATTAAGATAAAGACGTAGAATGATTTTGTTTGGCAAATTGTATAGTAACATGTAACATACTTAAATATTATTGCTCTCCTTATTTGTTATGAATTCAGTTTCAATCAATTCAACAAAAACTTGATTATGAATTCTGAAGTTATAGAAGCCTAATTACCTGCAATGAACTTGACATTTTACAAATATGATTACATCTGCCTTCATTCTTGTAATATTCTGATTCTTCTTACAAACCAGTGTGAATCTTTCCATTTAGGGTTTGGGTGACTCGATGCCATCTTCGTCTTGTCCATATCCACCATCACCAGATTGAACAAGGTGTTTTTTTAGTAAGTGTCGACATCCACCTGTGACTGTGACACATTTTATTTGCATCACACGAGTATGTACTAAATGAGATTAAATGGCCATCGGATTATCATTGTATCAATTTCAAAGGGAAGATTCATTGTGACAAAACTCATTTACCCCCAACTGAATTGCCGTCTGCTCTCGTGACATTTCGCCACGCATTGTTTTATCAATTTATCATAAACCTCTGTTGACTTGACAGAACTGCTTGACCACACGTGCTACGTGCTGATATGAATGAATGAAAAACTGAGTCGTGAGATATTCCTTATTTGCAGAGGAAAAGGGAGGAATGGCAGCATCATCGTTAGTCATCACACAGATTGACTATATCAATTACTTGAATGGCTACCTTGACCATGATCATGGAAAATGGCAACTCACTCGTCACTACCGCTTTATCGAACAAGGGTTTATTATCGACACGTTCTTTTACTGCCACATTACAAAGTTTGTTCACTGAATCAATAGGGCTGGGATGAATAAGATGTACAAATAAATTGGTTGAGATGTTGCTCCTGTCCACTTTATAGGAATAGAATGAAATTGCTTCTTATTATGACTTACGATATGATATGATAATGAGATATGCAAATTAAGTAGGATACTACCGGAAGTTCAAAAGGCTGTTTAAGGTTAAAGCGCATATAAGTATGTATATTATAATTATTGTTGTTGTACATACTCTACCTGCGCCTACAAACCAATTGTATTGTAATCTTTTCCGCTTACAATTACAATTAGATATTACAAACAATAATGTTTACCTACCCATTATTAAATGCATGCAAAAGTTTACATTTTTCAGTTGCACTCGAGGGTGGAATCAAATCAATTAATATTTAGGTATTTAATAGGTTGTGCTAGCAGCGCCTAAAAATGTTCTGCCTGTCTTATCGGTATTATTGGATCTTCAATGAAAAGTGGCTACACTTTTTCAACAATGTCAGCCACAGCCATTTGAAGGCGAAGAAAAATTAACAATTCTGGTATTTACATTTAATGTGCCAGAATTGTTGCTTATGTAAAATAACATTTCAGTTAAACTGGAGGGGACAAAATCTTGCACATGCATTAAAATTGTTTTCGACTGCTGTGCTGACGTTAAATTGTTATGGAATGGAAGCGTTTGAAATTACCTTAATTAGTATGCGGCGGATGTGATATACAACAATGTATAAATGTGGTTTAACATAGTTTAATTTGCTTTCCTGTGCGTTATTATAATATTTAACGAATTTCCACCGGAATAAAGAAAGACCCTGCAAAATTTGAATTCGTGATTAATTTGTAAACTGCGTTACGTTACATTTAATTCAAAGCAGTTGTAGTGGTTTATTTTATTTTACTTTAACAGTTAATTTTCATTTCGTTTCACGTAACTGCTCGGAGGAGAGACCTTGACTTAAAAGGCATAATAATAAGTCCAAACACATTAGAATATTTAACAATACAGTAGTAGTTAGTAAAAAATAGCTGCAGAGCAAAGATAAACGAGCAATTTTCGCATATTTTGTCATTTGCAATTCGTAACGACAAACTGTGACTTGTGTCAATTCGATGTGAAAAGTTGTGCTTTTGAATAAAAAATTTACTTTGTCAGATTTGCAACCGTGATTGTGGACAAATCTTTTTTTTAAATCAAGTGTTGATGCTAATCTGGTTGTATGTAATTTGAGGAATGACAATATTTATTGTCATGTTACAATAATTCAGGAGTCATGATTTACTAGCGTCCTATTCCGGGGCGACACGTTCATATTTTAAATTCAACAAGCACAACGGAGATGACGCTTTTTATGAGAAGGTCACTTTATATCAGGTAATGTTGCAATCAGTGAGTTTATGTCATTCATGAAGAGGTCGCCTTGACCAGGACCAGGAGGCTATGTTTAACAAAGCATCTACATAACAAATGAATATGTAGTGTATGCAACATCACAAAGTTATTATATTACAATTTGCATTCAGCAGCCACTCAGCCAGGTAAAATGTAGGTCAATGTGACATTTTGTCAAACATTTTGTATCTTTGTCTCAGTTTTCAAGTCTGCCTATTATTACCCTCATAAATATTGTGTAATAATTTTTAACTGAAGTGAACCTGAAAATAACTGAACACAAACTCCATCCTTTGACTGACACGTAACTGACACTTTGAATATTTTGAACGGAGAGTCTACCTAAAAGTTTGTCATCTAGAGTATAGCTAGATGAGATAAACTCGGTATGTACAACTTCTTACTATTTACAAGGCCATATTATCGTATCATATCGCATCTTCTGCTGAACCGAGTAACAAAGAGACGCAAATTTTAATGTTTTCTTGTGGCTACAAGACCCCAACCTCTTGCTCTGTGATAGGCGCTCAATTCGGTATTCATAATTCCGAGAAGGAGAAAAAGTTGAGTAAATTCGCATTTCGCCTTGTGCTTTCATTCCATTATGCTCACAGTTGAAAGAGAAAGATTTGGGTGTAAATCTGTAAAAACATGAACACAAGTGAATTTCCTTCACTCGAAATGAATTCTCTCTTTCACTGTGATTATTGCTTGAACTGAACAGAAAAGATAAGGGGAAAGCTACTAGAGAAAGAAATTGATTGATTCTCAATTACCTAAGTGAAAAAAGTAAATTGAGCTACACATGAGAGTGAAAGTTGTCAAAGAAAGAATTTGACTAGTTTCAGTCAAAATAATGATTAGCATAATATAGAATTGTTTTAACTTTAGTACTTAATTGTTTAGCTAATAGCTGAAGAGTTGTTGGTGTAGATGAGCTGGTGACATTACTGCTTCAGTTAAAATAAAGTTCTTGACCATTGGATTAATCCGTAATATAGATAAGTAAAGAAAGAAATTGTCCAAATGACAATGAAGATGGCCGTCCTTCCCGGAAGTGGGAAGGAGGAATCTGGACCGTCTTCGTCGTCCACAAATACCAAAAGTCCGACGAGTAATAACAAGGTAAAATCTGGACGTAAAATGCTGTGTAAAATTTATCAAAAGCTACTCCAAAAGCAAAAGGAAAAGTAACAAAGTGTCAAACACAGTTAAAGTTGCATTTTATTACATGACATGACTTACAGGGAACTCCGACACGCCCGCGACCTCCCGCACTGTGGACTGTGAATGAATGCAAGCTGTGGCTTGGAAGACACTGTGGCGACTTAGGTGTTCAATACTCTGAGCTTTTTCATCAGGTGCCATAAAATTGTCTCACTTTAAATAAGCATTTAACAAAGTAATGTAACGAGCAATGTTGACCTCATTTGCTGTAATAAATATAAATGGTATTATTATTGTTTCAGAACAATGTCAACGGCAGGGCATTGCTCCGGATGAATTCTATTGCGCTGGAGAAAATGGGTATATCAAATCCAGTTCATAGGGAAGAAATCTGGAGAGAAATTATCAAGCTCAAACTCAAATCCGATGTTTTAGAATTACGAGATTTAGAAAATCAAATTACAGTTCATAAATGAACCTACACACACACACATAATTTAATTTACTATAATAATCGTATTCTTGAAATACCGTTAAATAATAAATATACACGTAATTTATTCCAGTCCAAAGTTTTATATTTAATTTAGCAACATCAACCATGTATACATAATATGTAATACGTAAAATACATGGTATTTATAAATTATAATTATTACAATTACAACTCTACTAACAACTCTAGTTGTAGTTTTTGTTAATTCAAACTCATTCAAAATTCAATGTGTTTCACTCGCGTAAAAATCTAATTGTATTATGTTATACATAGAAATACCCAAAATACAGACATATAATTAGATAGATCTTAATTATAATTATTCAAAACACATTTACATTATTTATTGATTTATTTATGTAAGGACAAAGATTTTGTATTTGTTTTATTAAGTTTTTAAAGAGCATTTCAATATTTCTTTCGAGCGTGTTTTCGGCTTCCAAGAATTAAATATTATCACTGCATAATATGCATTGTTTGGAGTTTGGGTTTTAAGAAAGGAGGGAGCAATAAATTAAATACGTTGACAGTTTAGTCTGGTTAAATGTGTGGACTGAATGAATGAATATCAGCAAATCAGTGAAACAAAACCAAACTACCAATTAAAAGACCCAAGTTCAATGACGCTGCATGATGATTCCATTCGGATTTAGAATTATAATTGATAAAACTGTATAATAAGAACTTTAATTCGCAACAATTATTAAATGATTAACGGTTAATCATTAACCAACTATCCAATAAATAATTGTGAAAAAAGTTTAATGAAATGTGTGACACGTACCTATATGCAAATTTTAAGAAAGCAAATAAATTTATAGACTTAGGGATAACCTTACTATCTCAATGCGTGTAGGTATTATCTACGTAAATCAGTAGACGTCATAAGCGTTTAGTTTACTCAAATTAAAATTATATTAGTAAGATTAAGTAACCATTTTAATAATCATAATCAATGACTTTACCATTTATATACAATTTATTTATCTACATTTAGTAATTTAATTATGGAATGTGATAACCGCTGGGAAAAGAACAAAACATCCTGAGTGTGAAGTGACTAAGGAGGAATTCCATTAAAACTTTGTTAAGTTTTAACGAACAATTAATTAGTGTTTGTTTGATAAGCCGAATTTTGACTCATTCAAATAATTGAATTGATTGTAATTTGTAATATCATCATCATAATCATAATTAAAACTCAAGTTGTAACCAAAAAGCACGTATTGTTCGTAACAGAATGCTTTTTCCAAATCGACCTACTAGTATGTATGTGCGGTGGTGTGTAAATTAAATTATTTATATGACGATGGTGTGGCGTTTGATAAAGATAGCTAATTTTATGTTATATTTTTGAAACATTAATTACTAACCTCTTCCATTTTACTGTCATTACAGTTACAACTACACACCTTATGTACATTAAGTAATTTAAGTGAACAATTAATTATTAATAACTATCAAATTGTTTCGCAAATTAACATTAATACTATTCTAATTTAATGGAATATAAATTTGTTAATTTCATCTTATTTAAGATTTATTTCAATTTATTTCAATTACAGACAGACACAGTATTTTTTTAGTTTACTCGACTGCAGGACGTGTGAACTAAATTTTTAAGGGTCTTATTGATATAATCGGTAAAATGAACAAGTTACCAGTGCGAATAATTTACAAAACTTAATTTACCAAATTCTGTGAGGCTCCCAACACTTCTGACAACATAAAAAATAAATTTATTATCATATTAATGAATGAATGAAAAACATTTGTTGCAGTTTAAAATGATCTTTCTGTAGAGCATAGAGCGTTGGAGTTCGAGAATTTACGGAAGCTTCATTTCCTTTCATTCACATTCTATAGAGGATTGCCTCTTGCCTCATTCAATTTCATGCGCATGTTGATCTCGGTTTATATGCCAATGCCTACTGTTCACTGCCGCATCCTGAAAGCTTTCAAAAGCTCGAAAGCATGCTCGAGAAGCAGCTACCGAATTCGGAACCGAAAGATTCCGAACAGTCTATCTGTTTACTGATGTTTACTCCGCTGAGATTGATATCATAAAGGTGAAATGATACCAGAGAACAGTGAACTTTTCTTTATAATCTGCCACTTTTTTTAAATGCCTTACGACGGCGTGTTAAGAGATTGCGGCTTTTAAAGTTGGAGAAAGTTAAAATTAAAATTATAAAAGTGAAAAATGCCAGGCCAGCAGGAGATTTCTGGGGAAAGCAGCTCGAAGCAATCAAAAGCAGATGAATGTGCTCTGTGTGGAGGTGAGGCAAATTCGCGGTGTGGGGGCTGCAACAAGGTGAGCTACTGCTCCAAGGACCACCAAAAGAAACACTGGAAGACCCACAAAGGGGAATGCTGCTCCTGGAAGATTTGCGAGTCTCCACATCTTGGACGGTATCTTGTCGCAGTGCGTGACATTAAGGCGGGCGAGGTAATCGTCAGAGAACGCCCCATTCTCTTGACACCCCCAAAGGTCACTCCTCCAATTTGCCTGGGATGCTACAGAGAATTTAATGTCGAGTTTGATGAACGCTTTCAAAGTAAGATGAAATTTAAAATTCATGATTACTGTTAAGATTACATTGGTAAAAATTGCAAAAATTAATTTGATTCTAATAGAGGAGCCAGTGGAACCCACACCATGTCCGAAATGCGGGTGGCCCATGTGCCAAAGAACAGAGTGTCTCAACTCGCTGGACCACGAGGCAGAGTGCAGAATCGCAGAAAAGAGGGGCGGTGCAAGAATTCGCGATTTCAATGTTGACCATCCAGTTTACCGATCCATTGGTATTTTACGCGTGCTTCACCTGAAAGACAATCACCCCGAAAAGTACGAGATGCTTCTGAATTTATGTTCCCACTCGGACAAGCGACGGCTTGAAAAGGCGCAGGCAGATGCAGACTCCAGTTCCCTGCATTCTTCAGCCCAGGCCCTTGGAAGATTTTCTGGCGATTATCCAGAACAACAGTCAGAGGTGGAGACTGACAAAAATATCACGGTGAAAGTCGTTCGTGAATTCTTCCAAAGAAAGGATGCCGACGAGGAAACGATTCTAAACTTGATTGGCATCATTGAGACAAATGGACATGAAGTCCCTATTCCGGATGCGAATGGGCATATTAACAGAAGGCTAATTGGTAAATTGATTTTTTTAAAGATGTTTCCTCTCTTTATTTCTTCCATTTCATAAAAACATTTTTTAAATCTTACAATTAATTAAGCGGTTTACAACAACTCATCCTTCATGGAACACAACTGTCGCCCGAACTGTGTGAAAACGTTTGACATGGCGGACAGAGCGATAGTGATACGAAGTTCGGTGCCAATCAAGAAGGGTTCCAACTTATCCATCTCTTATGTAGACCCCCTCTGGGGAACCAACGACCGCTGCAACTTTCTCCAAATGACAAAGTACTTTGTGTGCAAATGTGTGCGATGCTGTGACCCGGCCGAGCTCGGCTGTCATATCAGGTAACAATTCTTTTTTTATTTGCATTCATTCATAACACTCAGTAATGTTCTTTCAAATACCCTTCTTTCGTTTAACCTCACATCAGCTCACTCCGATGTCAAAGCCTGAACTGTTGCGAAAAGTCGGGTTTTGACGGAATGATCATCCCACAGGATCCTTTTAACCCGGAAATGGATTGGGTGTGCATCACTTGCAAAGAGGTCTACCCCGTGGGCTACGTGTCCTCAATGGTGAACAAAATTGGCAAGGATATGGAAGAAACACAGGAGAAATGGGGCGACATTACTGCCATGGAGGAGTTTATGAAAAAGTCGAGCAAATTTTTATCACCCAATCATTTCTACCTTTTGGAGGTCAAGGTGGAGCTGGCTCAGATTTATGGTAGAACTCCGGATGAGCCACTTCCCGTATTGGCTCCCAAGAAATTGCTGAGAAAGATTCAGCTCTGTGAAGAACTCTTGATCGTTCTCAACAAAATTTATCCAGGTAAAGTGTTATGAATATTCAATGGTAAATGATAATAAAATCTCTTCTTAATGACTTAATGATCTACTTTTTAAGGTTACAATCGTCTGCGTGGCTTAATAATGTACGAACTTCAAGCTGCAGTTTGTACCCTGTCCAAAATGAGATTCGCGTGTGGGGAAATCCCTTTGGACAAACATCTTGAAGAATTTATGGTAGATATTTTATATAATATTATTATACATTCTATTTACAATCTTAATTAAAAAGTATCTATAAGTTTAATTATAATTTATATATGTACATAATTAAATAGCAATGTGGGAAATGGATGCAAGAGGTGATAAAAGTGCTCAGTTGGGAGCCTGAAAACTCCATCGAGCGACAGAGGGGCGATGGTGCAGTCCGAGACTTGGAAATGCTCCGGAGCATGGTGCTTTCTCTTCAGCAAGAAGAACCCACTGACAATACTAACAATAGTAACATTAATGCGACTGCCCCTGCTTCCGGTCCAGAAAAGTCTAAAAAATCCAGCCTTGGCGAATTCGACAACTCTCCGGATCGTGATTCATTCATTGAAGAGGTCTTTTAATATTTAGCCTTGTTGGGAGAAAAATAGTAAAAAAAATATTAATATAATTTACATTGATTTTTATGACGTAGACATTGAAGGGCCCCAGCGAAGCTCTGATTGGCCTGCTAGAGAATTCAAATCGTCGTAGGTGGTAAACGGAATCATGCATAGGAACAATACTTTTACATATTTAGCTCGATTCACATTTATATGAAAATTTCTGTGTTCTAAATTAGAATTTATAAAACTTGGCATACTTTTTCAAATTAATAATGAATTAATTGTGCGGTGGTGGGTAGTCACATCACACCACCCATATAATTAAATCTAATTGTTCATGAAATAAATTCCTGTCATCAAATAAAAACCTAAATTACGCATTTTTCGTTCGACTTTGCATTCGTTATGTCTCATAATATAACGGTTACATTGCATTGGATAAATTGGTTATCAAAAGGCTCATGTAACATGAGTCATGTTGCTCCAACATCAACTCTGAATTTCAGAGTCTGAATTTCAGAGTCTGAAACCATCGAGTACTACAGAAAGCAAAAAGATGCAGACCGCAGGGCGCAGACCAAATCCCCTACTCGAGCCCTCACACTTGATATGTGTGCTAGTGCTGCTGCTGCTAGTGCTACTAGCTAAAGAGAAGAGACGGGGAAAGCATTTTCCATTCCAACTCATCGAAAGTTTCCATCAAAGTAATCATTAAAAATTGTACAGCCACAGTAGGTAAGTTAAATATAATTAAATTGATTGTCATATGTAATGTAACAGAAGGTTATTAACGTGAAGTGACACATGATTAGTTTAATGAACATCTTTGATTATTATTGATTGTTTTCAGGTGTAAAGTGTTGGGAGATGGAGTCGAATAAGAAGGCTACTGAGGAAGGGGGACAGCGTCCAAGAAATCAATTAGTGGACGAAAATGTGACCGAGGTGAGCGGAGAAGCTGTGACAAAGCTGATAGCTGGCGGAGGTCTGGAGTTTGAGGGCGCTTCCATTATTGAGACTGAGGGTTACCAAGAACGAGCGCCACAGGTGGGCGAACCGAAGATTTCGAACCCCCGGACGTTAGAGCATGTTCAGTTGACGAAATTCTCGGATCCGGATGACCAGGAGATTTTGAGCACGATGTTGGGGGACTACAGTGAGATTGAAGGGCACGCGTACATGAAGGACATTCCCGTGTCACAAGGGAAACTGAAGAAGCTGCAGCTCAGAGTCGGTACAGGACGGCAAGTCGTTGACGGAGACTTGGTGAAGGTGCACTACATTTTCGGAGCCGAGACAATGGATGATTTAATAGACAGCACCTATGAAAAACGTAAACCTTACCGATTCCGTGTTGGCAAAGGTGAAGTTATCCCTCTGCTGGATTTCGGGGTGACAACTATGAGAGTGGGGGAGGAGGCCAAATTTCTCGGCACTTCCGAGTTTGGATTTGGAAAAAGTGGAGTACCGCTGGCGGTCGGCGTCGTTCCACCGGATGCGCGAGTAATTATGCAGCTTGAAGTTTTGGAAGCTGTCGAGACTAAACCGGTGCATCCGGTTAGTGAAATGTCTGTCCATGAGAGGCGAGAGCTGACCTTCGAGGAGTTGTTTCAATACGCGGAGGAGGTCAAGGCTCAGGGGAACCGCGAGTTCAAGGACAAGGATTATGAGCAGGCATATTCCACCTACAAGACTGTTCTCGAGTGTCTCGATGAAATTGGCGTGAAGGCAACGACTCCAAATGAGCGAGAAAGATACCTTAAATTACGGATTGTAGTCAACAATAATCTCGCCAATAATTCCTTTAAGCAGGGCAAGTTTAAGAAGACAATCAAGTTTGCTAAGCAAGCGACCGCTGTACCGATCCACAGTGTTCAAAAAGCCAAGTCTCATTATTGGCTCGCTCAAGCTTTGTTTGAAGACGGTGACTTCCAGGGCTGCTACGAACAGGCGAAACTGGGCGATACCATTTCTGGTGACAAGGACATCAAGAATTTAATGCAGCTGGCCCAAAATAAGGTGAACGAAGGAAAGGCGACTGAGAAAGATTTGTGCGCTCGAATGATGGCAGCTTCTTTCAAGAAAAAGTGAACTGAATTTAAAAAGTAAATCTCAATATCAATTTTTATGATCTTTTTGTAAAATGTGATTTTACACTTTATTGTTAATTACTGTATAAGTCAGTCGTTTACCTTTAATTGATGAGTTTGAGTACTGACTTCATGATAAATGATATATATGATTCATATGATTACGATATATGAGTATGTTACCTTTTAAATAATGAGCATGACAGTATGAGTACTGACTTCGACTATATAATTATGATATATATAATATGATTATTAATAGTTTTTATGAAATTCAAATTCATATATTTATGTAAATAAAGTGGTTAAACGTGAAATAAATTAACGTAAATATTTTTACGTTTCGATATAAGATTTTTTTCTTTATTATTTTAACGGTAATAGTTTCTTCGAAAAAATGTCTCTCAACCAAAAAAAAGACAGATAACAACGACGGTAGCATCAGTATCGGTATATGAATGCATTTTTAATTTTTAATTATTTATCCTATCAAATTCTTGTTGTCCCTAAAAAGTCCTGAGAGTATAATCCACTTCCATTTCTCTTTTCACCACAAAAAGAATCAAGTTTTAGTAAATATTCACAGTGAATCCTTCCCATCTTTCGATCAATCTCCGTTACACATTTTTTAATTAACATTCCATATTTTTTGTAATAATAATGCTTTTTTTTTACTTTTTCATTTCATTC
Organism: Cyphoderus albinus; assembly: GCA_021029165.1. Lineage (NCBI taxonomy): Eukaryota > Metazoa > Arthropoda > Collembola > Entomobryomorpha > Paronellidae > Cyphoderus > Cyphoderus albinus. The sequence goes on from VYYJ01003860.1 coordinate 14,633, forward strand.
CATTACAGAGTTCAACAATCATCGAAGAATCATTTTATAATTTCTCTAAATGCTTATAAGTGCGTTTCATTAAATTACACTTCTGTAGGAATAATAATAAATGTATAAATTATAACAAGACGAGAACACAGGAAATTCTTTCTTTTAATTATTTATTAAATGTATAAATCCTATACCATACGTTTTTTACCGATCAGGAGGATTTGGAGGATCAATTTAATTTTAAAGCCGGAGAGCTAGCAAGATACTTTCTTTGAATGAGATTAAAAAATAATAATGCACTCCTATTAAAAATAATAACTCACGCGTCGGCGTCTATTCAAATTCATTTTCTGACAATTTTTTTTAAACAACAAACAAAACTCGTTCTCACATTTTGGATTTTTCGTCTGTAATTAGTACAAAATCAGCACCTAATACCTTATCAAATTCATCATCCATCACTCCAAACAGAAAACTAACAAAAATTCGTTTTGTGTTGTAAATGTAATTTT
>VYYJ01003861.1:0-15116 GCA_021029165.1 Cyphoderus albinus
CAGCAACTTGTCACTTTAATGTAACCAAAATATGTTATTTAAATTGTTCTGTAGCTAAGCGAGACTCAAACTGTTAAAAATTGTCACAAAACGTTAAACAATATTGTATCTCTCATAGGTAACGCCTTAAAAGAGATCAAGTCAATAAATCAATTCATTCATTCATTCATTCATTCATAACGTAATTGAAGTGCACTCGTATAATACAACAAACGGTGATTTTAGAACAGCTCACTGTTGTAAATATTACATAGTACAAAGTGTAAACTACATTCATTTTAATTCTGAATGGATTGCAGTAAATGGAATTTGACAGTCTACAAGTAGATCAAAATGAGCCAGTGCTGGACGGAACCAGGATGAATTTAATTAAATTTTCAACAAAGAAATTGCAAACAAAGTGCAAATTTGGCTTCTCAAGTCCTTTGACAAACTCGGCCAAAAATCAATTTACAATTTTCCAGTGAAAATTCTGTTTGTAATAACTCTATCTGCAACTGCAACACAATCAGGGTTCAGAAAGACCAAACTCGTTCTGGTGTAATTAAAATTGATTTACTCAAAGGGAGAGAAATGTTGGTTACAACTCAACTAGTAGAAAATCTTGTTGCGCTTCTTCGTGCAACCCAACACCGTTCTTATTTCCAATTGGAGCGAAGTCGAAATTAGCTAAAAATGGAAAAGCTGAGTACAGTTTTGAAGGACGAAGAAAGTTTGTATTAACGTACTGGAAATACCACATTCTAATTCTCTTTACTGGAGCTACTAGCAATGCATTCATGGCAAAATACGAACCTGGAAATTTTGTCAGTTTTTGCACGCATGCTTTTTTTGCTATTGTGTTTTGTTTCTACTGTATGTTTGCCTACATATACCACCACAAAGCTGAAAAATTGGCTAAATTTTACAATGAGGTAGCTGTTTTTGAGAAACGAAACATAAAAGAATGTGCTGCGGGTGGTAAGTAAACCAAATACAAAATATTGGTAACCTTTCTATTATTACTGCAGAACAATTTTTTTTAAAGCAAACACCTTCACATTTGTCAGAATCTGTCTACTGGAAAAGCAACAAATTAAGGCAAGCAGTTGTCCTATTACACAATTTTCTTCGATTTCTCATGTTCACAATGCCATGGCTGTTTGCTCTGAGTTGTGACGAGATGGATATACAAGGCGGATTACTTTTTGCTAACTTATCATCACTTTGCGTTTCTCTTATTATCATTGCATTCCGCTTCCCCGTCAAGTTGTACATTGAGAGCGAAAAAGTCTTACTTTCCCGTGGTCATTTTTACAAAGGCGCATATGAACGAGCTTCGCGTCTAACTTTTCAAAAAACACACAAAATTTGGAATCGCCGTTGGAAGTCTTTTCCCATACTTTGTGTCCGCTTCTTTGGAAACAATTTCTTTGAGAGGCGCACCCCAATTGTCCTACTCGACTATGCAATTGGACTCACAATTAACCTCCTCATGGTGGACAAGTCGTAGCTATAATTTTATTCATGTCCACACGAGAGAATCGTCATTCACATCATGTGAATCACATGCTATGCTAATAAAATATGAACAATTATTTTATAAGAACTTTATATATATGTTTATATATAGAATGGAATTTACTAATTTCCAAAGCACCTTGTTCGAGCAACTTAACCCCCGAAATGGTACTCGACGTTTAACAAAATTGAATTTAACAAGTATAATGTTGGAGTTAATCTTGAGAGAATATTCATTTAATATTATTTTAGCATAAGTTTTGGATAAGTTTAAGCATAAATTATATTAAAATATCAAATTGAGTGAAGAGTCTACAGTGAAGATATTTTTACTAACCTTTGTCAATACTTTAAATGCAGGATTGTAATTGACTTAATCGTGATAATTATCATTGATGGTTATCAATAATAAGTTGGTCCGTTAATTTAAGATACTTTAAGACTTTAACATTTATTGAGAGTAATTCTCTAACATATTATTATATCTTTGTTAACTTCAGAAATCATAGCATTGATTGACGAAGAGGAGTTTTTGTTTTTGCACTTTTTACATAAAGCCAATCAACCTATGCCTGAAGCTAATGCTCTGGTCATATTCCGGGATAACATCTTCTAGAAGCGACAAGTAAGTGGATTACACTGAAAAAATATATCGCACAAATGGATAATTGTTTGGATTCGTCAGCAAACTAATTTTATTGTTTGGCATAATAATGACGGACAAATTCACATTCAATCAGGTTTGATCTTTAGGTAATCTTCTGTTGTGATTATGTGATTAATGCTGTATTAACCAATCTACAACAAATAAAATAAGATTCTTGAACCAGTTTTAATAATGGTTTTAATGAATTCGAGTTTTTTTTCCAGAAACCAGAGATTTTTCTGCAATAACGTATCTAACTTCACGTTGTCTACATATATTTTATTACATTTTCTGATTTCTCCATGTTTTGCGTGAATAAAATGTAATACAAATGTTACAAAATTGCGAATAAAAGCTTATACAACTTTTTCTGAACCTTTAATTCTGAACGAATTATTTATGGTTTTATGTAATCCGTCCTTTAGGAGTAACTAGGTACATAGGTCACAAAAATTGTGTTACATATACAACATTGCTTTACGTCTTTCTACTAAATTTATTTTGTGCTGATGTGATGATAGACAGTGTATAGACAGCCTGCATTAAAAGCATATATTCAAAGCCATTATTTTTATCATTGTACATACACGGTTTGAGAAATGTGGTAAAAACTTTAATCTGATGGTTAGGGAATAAATATTTGATCAATATGCAATCCACCGCTCTCTAAAAACAAAAAACCTAAGCACACTTATTCGCAAGAGTTACGTGTAACAATCCCGATACACACCACGAAAACCCAATGGTCTCTTTAATTCAAACTGCTGCTGCATCGACCTTAGTCTTCCACTTCTGAGACACCCGTTAAAAACTTTTTTGCTTATAACTCCATACCAATCTAATTAAAATTGCCTTCAAGTACAGTGTAGTCAGTAAAAATAATATATATTCTGTAACAATAATAAGAGTAATATTATAACGTTTGTTAATGTAAATATTGATGTGCAACATGCAAAGGCTTCATTTATATTTATATAATGCTATACATACGAGGTTCGTAATCTCAGGAACCCCCACCCAAATTTCTGGGTCTGAGTTATATTTAGTATTTTTCAAACACTGATGACTATTAAATTTGTTAAAAGTATTATTGTTTGGAAAAGCGAATCATTACAACGTGCCCGTTTAAATTGTTATATGCGTAACTGTTGTTGTTGTTGTTATTTAGCTAGAAGCATCTACCTAATATATTTAAACAGTTAAAACTCTATTACACAGTGATGGTATTCAATTTAATTTAAAAACCATAATTATTAACTAAACGCCATGGCTTTCAAACAAAAACCTATTCGAAAGGGTTATATTCTACAGGATAACAGCAAGCTGGCTGCAATGACACATGTAACACACGATGCATCGCGATTCAATTAGATTTACATTCTGATGGTTGAGGCCTGCAGGTTGACGTCATTCGAAAAAAAAATATAAAAGCGAAATAAACGAATAAATATATCTCCATACTTTATCATTCGTTTTCAGGACGGCTGACATGCCTCTTTTATGGACGGTCGCGCCCGGTAAGACCTAACTAAATACTAAATGCATTTAAACAACAAATGTTAAAATTGCTTTTCAAAGAATTTCTAGGGTATTGTATGTTCTCCAAACAAATATGCTTTACTGGTGAAATCTACACCTCAACACAAACCACAAATACGTTTTACTGCCTGTTTAATTTAGTAATCAAGGAACGACTATGGATAACAAAAAGCTACAGTAGCAACTTTATGCCAAACGGGAATTCTAGTTTGCTACAAAAATATTTGCTTGAAACATTTTACAACGTTATTGTGGGGTTATGCAAACTTATGATGTTTGATGTTGTGCAACATTCTGACTTTATGCAACGTTATAAAAATAAACACGACGAGATTTAGATAAGAAATAACAATTCTTAAATGTAAGAACTTTCACATTGTACAATCAGAAAATAATTGTCTACTTTGTAGAGAAGTATGCTAGTAGTGATTATGTCCAACAAAGTTTCAAAATATTTGCAGCTAGCACTATTTGTTTGAACCCAGTTACGCCTTTGGAACTCACTGGCCTTGGAATGTTGTCAATATAGTTATCTACCTCTGATTTGTTTTGAGGTATTTGATATTGTCGATCAAGCAGAAATTAAATACTGTGGATTTTATTTAAACATTGTGTGATTCTAACGTCATTATTTGAATAGATACTCTCAACCCAACCACTAGCAAAGAATAATATTATTATTGCACGATACAATAAATTTACCTCAGAATCAAATTTACAATTTTTCTTAAATCATTCCCGGCCTATTCCATAGTGCTCCACTAGACTGGTGTAAGATTAAGTCTAAATCCTTATTCTACTCTATAAATTTTAATACAACCATGATGATTGTTAATAGATATTATCAACTGAGACTGATTACGTGATTGCTAACACGTGCTGTAGTTGTAGTAGAGAACGAACAATCTTTAAAACATACACCCAACTTTGAAGCAATTAGTTTTAATTTTAGACAAAACGAGGAGTTTAGACATCGCTTACATAAATAGTAATTGGGCATAGAATCCAAAATCAATGAAAGATTACTGACAGGTCGCATATTTTATTCTTCCAGCAAACAAAATCAAATTGTTTGAAATATCGTTACCACTTTATATAATCTTTACCGTAGTTGCGTAATTGTTTGCTTCTAATATGTAACTGTAAGTCCAACATTAATGTTTGTTTAAGAACGAGTCAATTATATGATATAAGTACATATAAATAAACATATATATATATATATATTATATTGTTGTGAGAAGCAACGTTTAGTGGAAGAGTTACAACATATGGAACTGTAAAAGTAATACGACCAGGTATATAAATCCAAACCGCCAAAAGAACTTAGAAACAAATGTAATTAAAGATTCACCAAATGCAGTGTGGCGAGACTTTTCAAGCTCTTCGACTACATTTGTCATAAATCAGAACATAGGAATTTAAAATACTTAGAATCAGAAATAGCACATATAAAAATCAAGAATATTCATAGCACATTATAAAAAATATTAGAACATATTTCGAATAACCAATTATTTTTTAAACAAAGTGAAAAGTTACTTTCTAATCGCTCAATCTGCTCACAAATAAAGGATTCATAAATACCAACCAGGTTCTGGTATTTCATTTCCAATACATTTTGAGAAAGAAGACGAGATGTTGGTTACTACTAAACTGGTAAAAAGTCTTGTGGCGCTTCTACGCCAAATTGACAAATGTAACCCAACACCGTTCTTATTTCCAATTGGAGCGAAGTCGAGGGTTGTTAAAGATGGAGAAACTGACAATAGATTTGAAGGCCGGAGAAAGTTTGTATCAACGTACTGGAAATACCACATTCTAATTCTCTTCAGTGGAGCTACTAGCAATGCATTCATGGCAAAATATGAACCCGGAAACTTCGTTAGTCTTTGCACCCATGCATTCTTTACTCTGGTGTTTTGTCTCTACTGCATGTTTGCCTATGCCTATCACCATAAAGCTGAAAAGTTGGCTAAATTTTTCAATGAGGTTACTGCTTTTGAGAAGCGCCAATTGAGAGAAAATGCGGCGGAAGGTAGGCATATTATATAATATTGTATGTATTTGCAAGCTTTCAATTCTTAGTGAAAAATATTTTTAAAAAGAAACCACTTTCAATTCTTTTCAGAGTCTACCTACTGGAAAAGTAACGCATTAAGGAAAGCAGTTGTCCTACTAAACAATTTCCTTCGGTTTCTCATGTTCACAATGCCATGGCTGTTTGCCTTGAGTGAAGTATTAGTTGAAGCTGCTCCATGGCGGTTTGTGCCATCAGCAATCTGGAACGCATTTCCCAATTCTTTCATGTTCAATGGAATCAACCTGGGGTATGCCACCGTTGTCCTTCGCAGTCTTGTCCTTTTCACTTACACCTTTACTTTGACGAGTACTCTGGCCGGTTATATATTAATGGTGACAATCCCGTCCCTGCTAATACCAACATCAGTGTTGTACTTCATCGTGGAATTTCTCCAAAGGTATATTTGAAATAAATTAAAAACCAACCGAAAATTATAATTAAAGATATTTAGATTAACAGGACACTTATTTATGTAGGAAGCTACGGTTATCCAGGTTAATCGACGTGGACATGCCAGAAGTAATAAAAGCGTACCAAGAGACACGGCTTCTATTGAACCTCTTCAATGATGTCCATCAACATGGAATAATTCCTGGTGTCATCATCTCGGCTACAAATGGGATTAGTATATTCCTCTTTGTTTTGATCTCCCACTGGGGCAATATGGATGTACAAGGCGGATTGCTGTTTGCTAACCTGTCCTCACTCTGCATTTCTCTTATTATTATTGCATTCCGCTTCCCGGTCAAGTTGTACATTGAAAGCGAATCGTTATTAGGCTGTCGTGGGCATTATTACAGAGGTGTGTCTGAACGAGCTTCGCGTCTTACTCATCAAAAAGAACGTACAATGTGGAATCGTTGTTGGAAGTCTTTTCCAATATTATGTGTCCGCTTCTTTGGAAACAATTTCTTTGAAAGGGGCACCCCAATTGTCCTACTTGACTATGCAATTGGACTTACAATTAATTTACTCATGATGAACAAATAATAGCAACAACGATAGCATTGCGGACACGTAAGGATAACTAAAGCAAACACTAAACGAAGCAAAGCTGTTTCCGTTTAAAAGAACATTTCAAACAATGATGTTTTCATTAAATTAACTATATTGTATCACTTTGCTACATCTCTTATGATATCGTTTATCAAACGTTTAAACAAGAGATGAGGAAAATCCGTGTTTTGTGAAAATCTTAAACTAATACTGGAAAATTAGGTTAAATGGGTAAAACGGATTTAATGGGCCAAAGCGGGGTTTATTCTCTTATACATAGGTGGTATTACCTCTTTACTTAATTGGTCTCATTAACGCTATGTTAAAACAAACTCAATTATTTCAGCACTACATTGTAAGTAAGTACAGTATACTCTATAACCCTGGTTTTATTGGGTACGTGCCCACTTCAATTTCCCATCCTCTATTGTCTGGTATAAACGAAATTGTTTATTCAACGAAAACGTTTAAACAATTCGTAACTTTTGTTTAATCAAGAAAATTTGTTTGTTGCGGCAACCCTACCGACGGTAAAGCGTAATTTCCACTCAGTGTTTAAATATGTCAGCTTCATTACATGATTGTATGTATAATATATTATTTACTGAAAACTTCCTTTATTACATACAGTACTGTTTTGTAAATTCAGTATGTAATATTGTAAATTAATTGATTTAACCTTAATAATGTAACATTTGCGGTTATTTAGGATAAAATTAAGACGGGTTACGTTATAAAATGTTTAGTATTGTAAATTCAAATAGAACGAAACGATGTCGTAACATATAATATATAATAGTAATGCATAACTCTGGTTGAGTATAACATTTGTGTCAGTTAGTCTTATTTACTCTCTATAACAGTATGTACATATATTACATACATATAATCCATTAATTAATTGTAAACATATCACTCTATCAAGTATTAATATTTCTTCATAAAAAAAGTTTGCATTGTGTTTCATAATGTTGCTATTTATGGGTTATTAAGTTTAATTAATGTTATGTTTTTAATCCAAGAGTCATACAGTCTGGACAGGTCACTGTTATTAATACTAAAGTTAAAAGTTCGTCTTTAATGTCTTTAGGCTTCAGATAATATTAATCTGATCTCCCAGCCTTGACAGCTAACTACATATATAATCTGAGACTACTCTACGTTCATCTCGTAATGCATGGTGACACTACGAGGATCCTGTTGCACATTGCTTTCAGGATACCTGTTCCGTACCGGCTATAATAGCACACACAGAGCCAAACAGGATTTTCTGAGCAACCACGGGGAATCGAACCCCGGAACAGCGCTTCAACACTCGCCTAATGAGGTTGCTCATTTGCACTATTCATTATTATTTAATAAATGACTTTCCTTTGTGAATTTTTGTTGTAATTAAATAATAATAGTGTAATTTGGTACAATTTTAGAGTAGGATGAACACAATCTTTATATTAGATTCTACTAATACATAGTGACCATATTTAGTATTAAACCGTCAAACTTTCTACAAGGTCTACAACGTAGTATGCTCATTAAGTGAAATTGCTTAATATTTTATAAAACCGTGTAGGATGTGAATATGTAGTAAGTATGTAGTAATTGGACTTATGTGTTACAAAAGCGTCCTGGTTAGGGATTCCACTGCGAGTTGAGCCGCTGAGTTAGGCTCGAGTTTATCCTAGCAACGAAAGCTCGGGACACTACCGAGCTAGCTCATTGCGTAAATTAAGCTTGAAAAATCATTAGTTTTCTGTAACTCAATGTTAACTTTCAATTATATTTTACGTTACTGGGTAACTCGTGCGCTCACGAGCTGAGCTCAAAGAACAAAATTTTAAAACGGTACAGCTCGATTCGAGCTTGGTGGATTCCCAAGTCCTGGTTCATATAAAAAATTTCAACCGTCAGCGTCTGGAATGTTTCATCTAGAAAAGAAAAAATATCCAAGAATATTTATAATTTTCATTATTCTACAACGTTGTATGTTCTGCCACACATTAACTTTAATGAATTTATTTTAAAAAATGTTTCCTAATGATAACAATTTCTTCTCTGTCCATTCTTATTACAGTAATGTAAACTTTATTTATTTTTGAATATTTGAAGAAGTTGGTACATATACCTTATTAGATTAAATATTTGATTTTACTATAATGTCTTACGATGCCAAGTATTGTTGTTTTAGAAAGCTAAACTTCTCTGCACCTCTGATATTATTCTGATTTACCGAAAATAAGACGTCTTATTGTACCTTGTTTAATGATGACCAGCAATAAATAAATCGGGGGTGATAACTTCGGCCACTAAAAATTTAATAATGGTTGAATTTCGATTTACATGGAAGACAAAAGACCTTCAGGTATAAGTTTTCGTTTCCGAAAGCAAAATTAATTAGGAATGAGTCACTTAATATTTTTATGTATCTTGTTCTTAGCAATATACTTACAAGTAAGGTGGAAACCCAAATTGTTTTATTCAACCTTATTTTACGTCTTCCTATTAGGTTTCTTTACTGCTGATGATGGTGATAGAAAGCGTAGAGAGTGCACTGAAATCATACATATGTACATGTACGATGCCTATATTTTTATCAGTATACATATGAAGAGTTTGAGAAATGTGGTAAAAATAATCTAATCGGTCGTTCATAAATATTTGATCACTACGAAATCCACCGCTATCTAAAAAAAACTACGCACACTAATCCACAAATATGTTCGTATGTTACCCGCAACATTTCTTATAAGCATAATTAAATACCAAAATTCTTTATTTCATGCTGTATCTGCACTCATATTGCGCTATTGGCCTATAAATAATGTGTTATAAACTCGTTTTATTTAATTCTGTCAAGAACTCCATACAAAGCAAAGAAAAATTGCTTTCAAACACAACAGCAAATGTTCATGTAAAAAGTTTTAATATTATACTTTGTATGTACATCTTTAGTGGTGCTCTATGCCTCTACGTTCTGTTTTAATTTAGTGTTTCTAGCAGTCCTAAAATTGATGGTTTGGTGTTGCGACAATTTATACATTAAGATAGTTTAAAATGTGAGAAATAAAGTTACACGCTAACTTTCAGATGTGTATGCCTTGTCGTAGATATGCAATAAGATATGTATCAAGTCGGCAATACCAACCTAAATTATTTATTGGCCTTAGTATTAATGCTTCTTCAGTATTTTTCTGTCACTGGCGACCATATTATTTAAAATGATTATTACCTGTTTCTCAAAGGGCTTAATCCAAGCCAATCATTTTCACATGGCCGATTAAATTAATATCTGAACAAGTGTGGTTATTTTATAGGTAGCATCAAGCTATCAAGCATTTACCTAAAATTGTTTAAACCGATAGATATATAGCCACTACATTGAAAAACAGCACTCATAATTTGAGAAGCATAATTATTAATCCAAGGGCATGCCTTAATCACAAAAGCCTAAGCTAGATAGTTATCTTCTAAATATAGTGGTAGGTAAAAGACGGAAAGGCTGCTATAGAGTTCACGAAAAAGGCGATCTGATAACAACTCGTGATATGTGTAAGTATGCACGTATGTGTCGTATTATTAAAAGATTTTCTACTGCCCTACAATTAAGCTAGTATCTGTCGAAATATCTCGTGAACGTATTTAATAGTGCTCATTAACCCCGGAATTTAATTAATGTCCAACTAGCAGAATCAATGATATTGTAGTTGTCAGCCAACTTTTTATACATACGATATTTTCAAGAGCGAAAGCGGACGATCAGTCAAAGTGATAATCGTTTTGCGGTGTGTAAATTAATATGCCATAAAGAATAAAATGTCAAACGTTTTGAAATGTATGACTATCCGATATAAGATGTTCATGCCTCCAACTTGACAACATGCAAATAAAAGGGAAAAATAAGCGGTTCTCTGTCGAACAGTTAAAGACTTCCGTATATTTGACCCATACAGTAGAAACGAATCGTTTCAAACGATATTGACACAATAAAGACAAACACCCTGTTGAAACCGTTTCTAATACTATCCTTCCAAAATGAAACAACTGCTGCTACCATATATTTTAATCCGGTTACGCCTAGGTGATTACTTTTGCACAGAGAACCTAAATAGTAAATACTGGCCAAACGGGAATCCTAGTTCAATGCAAAAACCTTTGTTTGAAACATTTTATTGCAACGTTGGGAAACTACCACGACAAGATTCAGATAAGAGATATTACTTTTTGTAGATACGTTCATCTTGTTAAATGTAAAAATAATTTGTCAACCTTGCAGATAAAAAATCCGGATACTGACTGAAATGTCAAAAAATGGTTCAAAATATTTGTGACAACTTTTATTTGAAAACGAATAAACGATAACAACTAACCGCAGCCCATCTCTGGACAACTTAGTTACTTTTTATCGTTCATTCTCTTTTCAAAATTTCTTTTGTTCTTTCCTGTTACTTCTTTTATTTGTTTGTCAACGAGAAACGTTTGAACCAAACAAATTAAGTTTGGAAGAATATGAATTCTGCTTCAAACGATTTAGACTATCAAAGCCGAAAGGTACATACTGTAGAAGGTCTGTAACTTCCGCAAGGACATAGTGCATTCCAGAGGTTCAAAATGTTGGTGAGAACCCATTTGAGCGAAACCCTGCTTTCTGTCTTACGTCAGATAGACAAATGCAACCCAACGCCGTTTCGATTTATTTTGAGTGTAAAATGCACAAGGAAGGAGGATGGCCTCATAGAGTACAAATTTGAAGCACGTCAAAAATTTCTTACATCACACTGGAAGTATCACCTTTTGTTCTTCTTAAGTGCAGTCATCAACAACGGATATATGGCGATTTATGAAAAAGGAAGTTACGTCAGTTTTTGCACTCATGCATTTTGGGTGCCCGTGTTTTGCATCTACAGCTCGTTCATTTACACCTACCACAAGAAAGCAGAAAAATTGGCTGGATTCTTCAATGAGCTGATTCGGTTTGAAACGCGTCATCTGGGCGATCATATTCCCCAAGGTATGCAAGCAGATATTTGAGTTTTCATAATTCATTGCCTCTCAAGTATAAGAAATTGCTATTAATTAACTATTGATATTTGAAACATAGTGGAACACCTTTACTGGAAGAATAATAAGTATAGAAAAACTGTTGTTTTCCTAAACACTCAAATGCGATTTCTTACACTGACGATGCCCTGGCTGCTTGCTATGAGCGACGCCCTTATTTATAGTGCTTCGTATCGTTTCGTCCCGACAGCGGTTTGGGATGCTTTTCCGGCTGATTTGGTTGTCCATGGATTAAATCTTGGCCCCGCAGTTGCCGTAGTTCGATGTCTCCTTCTGTTCATATATACATTCACTTTGACGTGTGTGCTCTCAAACTACATACTTATGGTTACAGTGGTTTCAATGTTAATTCCCACTTCGTTGTTGTATTTCATCGTGGATGTATTGCAAAGGTTACACATTTAAACATATCAAGAAGCTAGCATATGTATGTAGATATTGATCTAAAACGATTGTATGACTTTTTAAACCAATATCTAGGAAGCTGCGCCACTCGAACTCTGTGGATACTACTGTTCCAGAAGTGGTTCAGATGTACAGAGAAACGCGACTTCTCTGTAGTATTTATAATGATGTGCACAAGCACACCATAATTCCAGGGGTTATCATCACGGCAACAGTTGGAATTTCAATATTTCTATTTGTTTTATTATCCAACTGGAAGACAATTGACATGGGTGGCGCGATGTTGTTCGCTAACCTATTTGCGGCATGCGTGTCTCTTGTTACAATTGATTTTCATTTTCCAGTGAAGCTGTACATGGAAAGCGAAAGTCTTCTCAGTACTAAGGGTCACTATTATAATAGAGAATCCAAACAAGTACCATTATCAACGTATATTAAATCACGGTCAGTTTGGCGGCGACAGTGGAGATCTTTTCCCATACTATGCATCCGCTTCTTTGGAAATAATTTCTTTGAAAGGGGTACTCCAATTGTGCTGCTTGATTTTGCAATCGGGCTGACAATCAATCTGCTCATGACAAATAGGAGTACTGCTACTTAACTTTAAATTGCTATTATATAAAATCGCCGTATTTGAATTTGGCTTCATTTGGACCCAACACCTATTTTAAGTGAAGATTTCTACACCAGCAAGTATTTAACGGTCTACAAAGAGCAATAAACTTGTCTTTGTATCAGCCTTAAATTGTACATGTACTGTTTCCGCAATCACTTCTAAATACAAAGCCATGCTCACTTCATTTACTTGTAGAAGTAATGATTACACTTTTACATCGAAAATATTCCTTTGTATTACAATTACAAGTAAAAATTTAAATGTCTAAATACTGTTGTTAAAACAACTTCATTCGCAGGCTAATTTAAACCGATTTTCTTATAATTCGTTGAAGTTGGAATACCGTGTGGCATAATTAAATAGTCTTCGCAGCAATTGTTTATTGTTTGGTATGTATTGAGTGTTTTATTGGCTTTATTTATATATTTGGTATACACTAAACTATAGAGTATTTATCACGTCGTAAATTTATTTAATTGGTAATACTAATTTTTTGTATTAAATATATAGTACTTGTTAACCCAATCCAGACTTTTGTGAATTGCAACCGGCAGAAATTTACGGTTGTTCTTCGCCGAATACTTTCTGTCATAGATCATTGGATCATCCCAAGAAGTAACCTGTTATAAATAGGAAATTATAGTTTTACTTACATATGTATTATGAAAATAAACTACCAACTTACACTTTTGTAAACTAAAGTTTTACCGTTGTATGCAAAGGCGTACGGATTGAAACCGTAATGTCGCTGGTAATTTCTATTGTAATTGTAATTTCCTCCATAGTTCTGTCTGTTACCATTTGGGAGTGGCGGGGAATATCCCAAATACCCATAACCAAACGGCAAGGTTGGTTCATTACTTGAACTGGAGCTTGAGCTGGAACTGGAACTTGATGAAGAACCCGAATTTGATGAACTCGATGTTCCCTCATCGGCAGCTGCAACTCCCAATAGCATTAGGATGAGAAACACTAAGAACTGCGTAGAAGGCGTGAGAAAATAATTCTTATAACGCAAGTAAAAACTGAAATGGTCACATGAAACAAATGGTCAATAAAGAAAGCATTTTTCTAAAAGTATTTGTGTATCTTACCTTGCCACCATTCATTTTAACTTTTTACGTTTTCAATTTTCACAGCTATGTAAAATGTTAGAGGATCCGATATTTGTCTTACCCTTGTCTTCCCCGTCTTCAAGTTTCTATCAACTGTGACTGACAAACAACATTTTGCCTCTTTTATATACCAAAAAAAATCTTTGTTAAAACCAATTTTATTATATCCTCAATGAATTGAGTTCATGTGACAAAATTCTTCAAAACAGCGGAATAAACATCTTTCATAATTGTATTTTATTACGTAGAGATTGTGTTTTGTTTTATTTGTATATGATAGAACAAAATATATAGAAAATCTCAAGGTTTCACGCAAACCATTAATATATCCATCCTCCATGATGCTGTGCTTATAATAACTGGCACGCTATAAACATAATTTTTATGTCATTTCCTTAATTAACAAACTCAATATTTTTCGTACAAGGGAGAAATATGTAAATGAAGAAATTTCTATTTCAGTTATCATTCATACAGTTCTTGAAACATTCCCCTCTATTTAAAGTAAATACATTAATAGCGAAAGTATAAATACGATAAAATTGTCACGCGACGTTGATAGAACCAGTTTCACTTTTACGCTGGTTTCATTCAACACATTATGACGTCGCCCATGTTCAAAAACTCCACTTTTATTACTCGTACAGTTTATACCAATTATTGATAGCAAAATAAACATAATTTGGCAGATACTAGACTAGGAACTACCAATTTTTAAAACATTTTCACAAAAATGTACATTGTGCATAATCGCTTAGTAGGCTCAATAGTAAAATTTAAAATGGCATGTCTTCATTAGATCGTGCAGTGTCAAATGCACATAATGCGAATTATTTTACTTTGTAATTTTTCTAACATGGCTAATTGTCTAAACATATATTTCATCCAAGTCTTCAAACGTTCCCGAATTTTTTTATGATTCAAGAATTGAAAGTAAAATGTATTATCATCGTATGTTAAGAAAAATTCACAAGAGTAATCTTTGTCAGTCTTAAAATTTTATTAGCAAACAATAAATACATACAAATAGAAATTTAGTCATGTTTAGTTTACATATAAATTATTAAAGTGTTCCATTTTATCCTTTGTATCCTCCATAGTCGGTCCCATTTGTGTTTGGGAGCGGCGGTGAATATCCTAAATATCCATACCCGATTGGCG
>VYYJ01003862.1:0-15112 GCA_021029165.1 Cyphoderus albinus
GCCGGTGGCAAGATGTCGAGCTCCGAGGTGGAGTCGAAAATCGACCGTCCCCAGGACGTTGCGAAAAAAACTTAGAAATGCGTTTTGCGAACCGGGAAACATCAAGGACAACGGGATCTTCAGTTTCGTGAAGCACGTGCTATTCCCCATCATCTACGGCGACAAGAAGCCGTTCAAGGTCGAGACGGCCGCGGATTTCGGAGGTGACATCGCCTTCGCCAAGTACCACCTCCTCGAGGAGGCCTTCGCCAGGGACGAGATTCATCCGGGCGATTTGAAGATTGCCGTCGTCAACTACATCAATCGTTTGCTGGCGCCAATTCGCGAAAAGTTCCAGACATCCAAGGACCTGCAGACTCTTGTCAAGCAGGCTTATCCAGACCCCTCGAAACTTGGTAATTAATTAACTAAATCAATAAAAAATTAATTTCAGGTCAAAGGTCAATTTTAAATTTTATTATTTTTTTTAGTCAAAGAGGACATCCTGGGCCCCCACAAGCTGGACATCCGAGTGGGGAAGGTGGTGGCGGTAGAAAAGCATCCAGAGGCGGATTCCCTCTACATCGAGAAAATCGACGTGGGCGACCCCGAGGTGAGGACGATTGTCTCCGGACTGGCGAATTTCGTGCCACTGAACGAAATGCAGGACCGGATGGTCGTTGTGCTGTGTAACCTGAAGCCGGCGAAATTGAAGGGCGTGATGAGCGCCGGAATGGTGCTTTGCGCGAGTAAAGACGATCCAAAAGATGTGGAGCCTCTGCATCCACCCGCGGGCTGCTCAGCGGGCGACCGGGTGGTGGTCGAGAATTATGAGGACGGGGAGCCCGAGGAGATTCTCAATCCGAAGAAAAAAGTCTGGGAAAAGCTCCAGGTCGAGCTCAAGATCAATCCCAGTGGGAGCGCGCAGTGGGAGGGCAATGACCTCGTTCTGAAAAATGGCACGGGCATTGTCACTGCGAAGAGGTTGGTGGGCGTGCCTATTCGATAACCTTCATTAACTAATTAAATTGTAATTAACTAAAATAGGATTATCTAATTTTCCACAATGGAGTGGAGCAATAAATAAGTTAACTGAGTTAAATAATTAATTGAAATTAAAGTAGTAATTTAATTGTAGATTTTTGCTAAAATTCCCATTTTCATTTATGCATTTTTTAAAGTAATTATTTGTAATTTGTAACTGTAAATTTAAGCTCACCTTTTCTTAATTGTGGTTGTAATAACAAACGTCTGGTATTTTTAATTAATTAAGTCTAGCCCATCATCATTATTAATTGTTATTATTATTAATGAATTCAACACGTGTAAGTACCAACTTTCGTAACTGTTATTGTAATTAAAGTTTTTCAATGAAATGTAAATGTTATTCGTTAAAGGAGGTTGAAGTTGAAGGTCATTAAGTTTAATTAAACCGTTAAACCCACATTTTATGTAACACGTTCCTTTAAACCATAATTAATTAAATGATGAACAACGTCGCAAAAACAACGCATTACGTTTTTTCTTAAACATCCACACCGACTAGGTTAATTAGGGTAATTAAAACGTACCAAACGGATTTTTAATGTGTGCCGCTACTCACACGTAGTTAAATTTACATTTTAATTTAATTAGTTTACATCATGTCGTTTGGCACGTGTCGTTTGAATTTTAGGGTGGAGAAATAGAATGCAATGTGATGTGATGTTAGTTAGTTTTAATTAATGAGTTAAACTTAAGTTGTTTAAAATTTAATTTAAAATATGCAATTAAAGTTATGTTAGTTAAAGTAGCTGATTAATTTATGACAACGAAGTCACAAGTCACCGCCAAAAGAATGAATGATGACCATCATCATAGCAAAAATTGAAATGACGGTTAAATGCCTTAACTTAATTGTGCATTAGTTATAATTACAACGGTTTTAGTTGTCATAATTATTCATTTAACTTTAACTAAGTTTGTTACCAAGTTCTATAATTATAATTATTCAAAAAAATATTTTTAATCTGTCTGTGTGTCAGGGGATTTTTATCGGTCGTGTGTCTCGGTGGAATTTTTTTCGGGGACAAATTTCAATAAAAAATATTTTATTAAGCATAATTAAATTAAATCTTTGTGAAATTAATTAGTTAAATACATTTCGTGCATTTAACTGATGTATTAGTGTGAACGTGAGTGAAAGTGTTACGAGTATGTAGCCAGGCCAGGCATCATCATTGATCATGGTAAAAATTAATTTTTGTGGGCTAAGGCGTTATCTTGTATCCATAATGATTAAGGGTTTATGGCTTATCTGCGCATCCTGCATTGACTGACACTGTCCTATTTTTTCCAATTTTTCTGCCATCTGTGCGTTTTTTGTTCCAGAAAAGTTAATAAGTTAATGACATGATAAGTTATGTATGAAAAGATAAGTTAGTTAAGTCCTCTGATTTATTCCTGCTGACTCAGCAGTGCTGAGTGAGTTGAAATTAATATTGCAACTAAGTAGAAAAAAGTAAGAAAAAAGTGGAAATGAAAGAGTGAGCAAGAACAAATGAATGAAACTGAAACCAATTTATTTTATGGAATGCAATTATTTTCTTTAAATGGTCCAATCGTCTGTAAACCAAGACCAGTGCAGTGTGTTTAAGTCTGAAATGAATGAGATGAATTTAAGGGTATCGGCTGTGATAAATTTAAAGTTGCACTAAAAATGTGGAAAAACACTTTTTTCGCAAAAGTTACATACAACTCGAAAAAGTAGACTGATCATTTTGTAGTTAATTAAATTCTCTACAGATTGTTCAGTCCATTTTTTAATTCGTTTGCGTCTGGAACAAAGCAATGAATATTTTCTTGTAAATACTGACAGAAGTTACACCAGCAGACACCCTTAAGCCATAAAGAAAAAACAAGACAAGCAAAAGATTAAATTCTTCCTTGAGATATTTTTTTCTCATAAAAAATGCTGGAAAATGTAAAAAGGATAAAAATAGGCTGTGTCAGTAAAAAAAATCTTGAAAGCTTGAAAGAAAAAATCTGAAGCTCATAATATAACACTGCTCAAACTTCAAACTCCTCAACTTAACTCATACAAAAATCCTCTGTAATCTCCTTTTTGTGTCAGGTCATTCATACAATATTTAGAAGACGATCATGTTTCATTTCATGTTATTTACCTAAAAAAAGTTGGAGTTTTGGAAAACATCATTCACATCACATCATCATTCATCACCATTAGACATCAAAAACTCTTTTTATTTTTATTTTTTTTTTGTAAAAAAACTCTGCTCTTTAACTGTAAAATGCAAGTTTGTAACTAAACAAATTAAATCACCATTTACATTCAAATTCCAATACTTTTTGTTAAAAACAAAAAATTCTGGGGCATTGTGAGATTCTGGACAACCTTAAACCAACTTAACAACAAAGACAAAAATTAATTACAAATTATTTGTTTGGTTAGATTTGTGCATCGTTTTGGTTTATCTGGGTATTTACATAAAATATAAAAAAATAGTACCTCCACGACTGATGACGATAACGATGACGATCATAACGACGATGTTTGTGATGACGCGTTTTATCTAAACGCAGAAAAGCTCTAGACTCTATCTAAAAGCTAACGTAAGCAACAAGAAGAGAAAAGAATATTTTTGTGTGGGAGGGAGTTTTTCGAGTAGTCACACACAACCACGCTGATAGCTCATGGAGTTGAAACTGTCTCTGAACATGGAGGTGGTGGAGGTTCATGCACGTCCAAACTAAAAAACGGAGAAAATCGAGAAAAGTTTTTTTGTTTGCAAGTTGCAAGTTTTTTATATTTCGCTTCGGCTCAGTTCGGAACTTTTTGGAACAGAGTGTATGTATCTAATAAAACTAAACAGAGCATTTTGGAGGAATTCAGAAAAAACGAGAAATCTGCTGAACACGGAAAATCAAGATGAACATGACGAGCATGAACATGCAGTTATTGGAGAGTGAGTGTATTTCCTTTGGAACATTTACATCTGGCTTCAAAGAGAAAAAGCTTGTTGCTTTTCCCATAATCGGATTTTGAGGATTTATTTTGAAAAAAAAAACGCAAAAAAAATAATTTCAAAGAGAAATAGAATTTTTAAGGAGATTTTAGAGTCTAGACTCTAGACAGTGACCTTTGACCTTCTTGGAATAGTTTGTTTCAATTTTTCTTGTTTTTATTTTGGAACAGCCCTGACATTTCCAATAAACGGCAGCAACAATGTCAAAATGAGAAAGAGCTCGGGCGGAGGTCCCGGAGGCGGTGCATCGACACTCTCGTTACAGTTACAGCTGCAGCAGCAATTCAACGGAAATAACGCGATTGCCACCTCGGCTTTTCAGCTCCCACCTCATCTGCAGAACCAGGCACTTTTCCATCTCCAGAATCCCCAGTTTAGTGGAATGGTGCAGCGCAGTCAAAACGGAGGTGCTGGAGGTCAGCGGATTTTCCCCGGAGGTGGTGGTGCCGGATTCGGGGGGATCCACCCACAAGCAGCGGCAGCAGCAGCGGGAGGTCTGCTGCTGCACCACCCTGGAGGTCATGGACATCATCCCGGAGGTGGGGGTCACATCCCACCTCAGCACCAACATCCATCCATGCATCAACATCATGGAGGAGGTGGAGGTGGGGGTGGAGGCGGTGGCGGTGGAAATCATGGGCATGGACACGGTCATGGACCACATCACGGACCCCTCTCTCATAACAGGCCACCTCCGATGATCCCGGGGCACGGGACATTCCCACCTCTACACACCCCTTTTCCGCCCACCTCCCACTTTGGGTGCAGCTCGCCCAGTGGATCCTCACATTCTACCAGTGGCACCGGAGGTGGCGGTGGTGGAGGCGATCTACCTCCGGTGGAGACGGTTGTGGCCAGATTGGAAACCGCATGCAGACTTCTGCATGGCATCGGTGGCAACAACACGAGAGTTGCGGAAATTTCGCAGGAAATTCTGATACTGTCGGAGGATCTCCGCAGAGTTGGCGCCATGCTCGAAAATACCTATCCGGAGGTCCTCGACCGGGTCATGAGTTCCATGAGAGACGCGTCCGCGCAGCCATGCCTGCCGCCCAATCTCAGACTCGCTATTTTCGAACTGGTAGAGCTCCGCGCTTCCAAGTGGCTCTTGCCCAGTGACTCCTCCAATTATTACAGACAGCGGAGAAACTTAAATGTAATTAATTGACTAATTACTCATTAAATATTTTTTTTTACAAAATTGTCATTTTTTAAATTTCCCAATTATGAACTTCCAGGAATCCGCGGGTGACCAGGATGATGTCAATGTGAACGTGAGCAGAGGCGGTGGTGGCGGAGGGGGTGGAAGTGGAGGTGGTAGTTCCGGAACAGCCACCTCCAACTCGTCGAACAATATCGTGAGTGTCGTGGTGACGAACTGCAGCGGAGGTTCCAGTCCACCTGGTGCTGGCAGCGGTGGGACGCCAATTAAACCGGAGGTGATATTTCCTGGAGGTGGAGGTGGTGGTGGAGGTGGAAACGTTTCAGTGGTGACAGTGTCAGGTGGTAGTAGTTCACAGGGACAGGACACGCAGCAACCTCCAGCACCACCAGCCAAGACGTACAGGGAGGAGATCGTGATTAAAAATTCCGATTCGGGCAAAGGTAAAAAACATTCGTTAATTTTTAAAAGATATTTTTAATTAATTGGTTAAATCGTCAATTAAATCCTAAAATGCAAAATTAATTAGTGATGGGCGTAAGGGGGAGGCGGGTCCATTTAATTGAGGCTATCAGTGACACGATTATTTCGTTCGAGAAAGGTTCGAGAAAAAAATATGAAAAAGTGTGAATTTTTTATGACTACTAATTGCCCTAAAGTGAGTGTAATTAACAAATTAATTGCAATTAAATCCTGAATCATTTTTCTAAAAGTAAGAGTGAAAAACTTAACATCTGGGGTATTATGAGAAAAATGTTTTTGAGTTATTTTAAAATTTAATGACTATTAACTAACACAGAGTGAATTAATTAGTTAATAAAATAGACTAAGTTAATTAATTATTCAACCTTAGCATAATTAAAATAATGATAAAATTATTCATGAATTCAATGAATATTTTCTAGTGGCTCCAACGGCGAAGGAACGTGTGCTTTCCATTAACGGCTACTCGCAGCAGTCGATCAAGTTAGTTTTTATGAATTGTTAATTTATACTTAATTATAATTAAGTGAAAATTTAACGTTTTACAATTAAATTTGATTTTTAATTGCAAATTTAATATTTTTTATCAGTTTGGCCAAACAACTGATTCAAGAAACGATCACCCGGAACGCGTCGCCAGTCCTGGAGGGGATTGGACTTCCCTCGGGAACCTCCGAGTTTCCCGAGCTCACCTCCATGGAGGAGGC
Organism: Cyphoderus albinus; assembly: GCA_021029165.1. Classification (NCBI taxonomy): domain Eukaryota; kingdom Metazoa; phylum Arthropoda; class Collembola; order Entomobryomorpha; family Paronellidae; genus Cyphoderus; species Cyphoderus albinus. The sequence goes on from VYYJ01003862.1 coordinate 6,357, forward strand.
AGAGCTCGGCCTGAAGCGAATGCAGCTGCAGCAACAACATCATCCCGGAGGACCTTCCGGTGGAGGTGGCACCTCCTCAGTAACAAATTCACCTCATCACCACCACCATAACTCTTCGATGACCTCCAAATTGGATCACGGGGTTGGGGTAGGAGGTCATTCTCAATCTTCGCATTTTTCCTACACGGTGACATTGGGCGACCACTCGATAAAAATTCTAGGCGATGACCTTCAGTACGTGCAGGAGGCGAAGGTGGCGCTCGACGATTTTTTCCTGCAGAAATATCCAGACCTTTTCTGTGCCAGCGAGGGCATCGAAGATGTCGACGAGGTGGATGAGGAGGACGAGGAGGATCCGGATGGACTGGAGGTGGACGTGGAGGTGGATGAGGAGTTGCTGAGGTACGATCGGGAGACGCTTCTCAGTCTCGCCTTGGTGAGGACGCCCACCCCCGATTTTTCGCATTTGGAGCCGGATATCAGAGGAAACATCGTTTTAGAGGTTTTTCGAACGCTCAAGTCAAAAAATAATTTTTCGAACATTAAAAAAAATATTTGTGCTAATTATGATTTTTTTATTACTTAGAAACGGAGGGAATTGGACCTCGAGAAGTTTTCCAGAGACCCGCACGCGCCAAAGGAAAAAGAGTCGAGCTCGGGGTCAATGACCTCCACCAACTCCAACATTAACCAACAGAGTCATAATCATAATCAGCAGAATCATAGTCATGTTAATAATAACGGTGGTGCGAATGTCAACGCCAACGCCAAAGTAACGGGAACGGCGTCAGGCTCATCAGCGACAGCGTCGGCGGCAACGGCAGCAGCAACGGCAGCAGCAACGGAGTCGTAATTAACCTGAAAGATAATTATGTTTGGAGGACCGAAGTGAGTGAAGTAAAAAAGTGAAACGAATAAGATTAAATATGATCTTTCAACATTTCTAACGGTTTTTAACGGTAAAGGTTTAAACAAGGGTGTCCATGCACCTTTTGTAGAATTTTTTAAAACGAAATTCGATGGATCTGAAGAGACAGCCGCATTAATTAAATTGCGTATTTAATTAATAGTTCTGAATGCAATGCATATAATTAATAATTAACTAATTATTATTAGTAATTAATTAATTATTCAGGGCGCACATAGTCAAACCGTTGTTTTGTCATTTGCTAATTTTTTCAACATGTTTAATTTAATATGCCAAAAAAGTCCATCCATCCTCATTAAACCGCAACATGTCAAGTTTGATTTTGAATAAAGGGGCGATTCACAAATTATGTAACGCTAGGGGGTAGGGGGGTACCTTGGAGGCTCCCATTCCTGTTTATGTTAAAGCGTAACGACCCTGCTAATGTTAAAGGGTGGGTAGGTAGGTACCATTTCGAAGGCGTTACGCGTTACGTAATTTGTGAATCGCCCCAAAATTAAAAATCAAACTATCGTTACTTTACGTAGTTTTATTTATTTATTTCTTAATTTTTGCACAATAATTAATTAAAGAGGTAAATTAAATTTCAAAAGCGTTTTAATTTAGCAATTTAGTCCGAAACACGCGTTGCTTTAATGGTGTATTTAATTTAATTGATGATTTGTTAAGTTTAATCTTTTGGGCAGGTTTAACTTTAATTATTCGTAAATTAAATTGGTTAAATGTTTTTTAATTATTTCAGTGAATGTTGAAAGTAATCAATCTGCTGATTTAAGATAGCTTTTAATATGGATTAATTTAGTTTTAATTTCTTAGAAATGTAGAAATTATTATAAATGTTTCTTTCCAATTCTTCATTTCACTATGCTAAATACCATTAATTTAATTTTTAACGAATTCATTTTCCTTTCTTTGCTATTATATTAATTAATCAAATAATTACACGATAATTAAGTCATGTCATGAACTTGGCTAAAACTACAATAAAAAAATAAAAATAAAAATCATCCATCAGTGATCGGGAAAAAAATTGAGAAATGAACGAAAATAGCCGTTAATTGAAACTTGATAATTAAATTATTTTTGAAATGTAAAAATCCTCATCAAATGAACATCTTCCAATTAAAAAACAAAATTTACGGTGCTACGCTGAATATTTTTATTATATTATTTTTAGAAGAAAAAAAAACAGCAAATTATAATTAACTTTTACAACTGTTTAAAAATTCGAAAAAATTATCAAATCTATCTTAATCAATATCAAAACCAAACCTATCTAGATAAATAAAGAACTAACAAAGTACTTGATAAATATTAATTACGCATCACGCCTAATTATTGAAACCTATTAATTAAGAAAATGTATAAAAATATAAATAGTATTTATTATTTTAACAATAATTTATTGTCATTCACTACCATATCGTTATCGTTATTATTGTAATAATAAAATTATTTACATTAAAAATTAAATGAGCTTTTGATTTAAATTAGTCGAGTTAAAATTTCCGTGGTCACTTACTTTAATTATCGCGAAATTGGAAGTCGCACTTTTTGCACATTTTTTGCATGAAAAAACCAAGTCAATAGACTCAAACAAAATGCAAATAAATATCGATCATCATGCACAAAATTGCAAAAAAAGCCGAGTTTTGCCAGTGGACATCTCATCGTCATCTACCGTTCATTTCGTGAAGCCTGGTGCAACACCTTAAACAAAATACACGGAAAAGTATGAAAACTCAACCCAGCTCAATCAAAGCTGAAACCTTTTTTCATCGGATTTAAGCACGGGTAGGTTCATACACTACGTCAATTCCAATTCTCTCAACAAAAAGCTAAGGAAAAGCCCCTGGCTCTATAAGAAAGGGGGTATGAACAAGACCTTAAACCGAGGTTTGATGTTAAAGGAAAAAAGAAAAAGTCTCAAACATGGACAGGATTAGCGTTGATGTTGGTTTTGGTGGAACGGTAATATAAAATATAATTGGCAATACCCTCCCACGTTAGAATCAACCGTGAGCTAAATACTGCCCAGTATTCTCGTGTAATACCTTCACATGCTTTTTCCACAAGCTGAGTGATCTAGTATTGCGTAGATAGCACAAGCTGAGTTGTTTCTGGCTAATACATGGTTAGGTACTAGGAAAACCGACTGACTCAGCTTGGTAATACCCTCCCGTGTTAAAAAAATTTCTCCGGTGTAAACCGTACAAAAATAGGAAGAAAAGCATGGCAAGGATAGGGAAATCGCTCAACACTCGCATCTTGTCCATTGTATAGTAAAATCTGAATTTTTCACTTCACTTCGACGAACGGAGAAAATGAGACGAGACGAGGGGAACATTTTCCAATTTAATCAGCGAATTCAAATTAAATTTCATTTTGTAAATAATCTAAATCCCCGAGTGTTTTCTCCGGCTAAGTTAGTTAACTAACTGTAAGTTTCGGATTTTTTATTTAATTGTGCACAAGTGACGGAGGAACTGAGAATGAAATGGAGTGAAAAAAAGTTTTCCGATTTTGTTTTTGTTTTGGAACTCGGACTGGAGCTTTTTTGTTTGATTAAAACGTTAATTAAGTTTTAATTTGGCAAAAAGACTGTGAATCTTGTGTGAACTCTGACATCTGACCAGGATCATGATCATGATGATTGACCAGGGATCGTAATTAATTAAAGTTTAAATTGCAAAGACAAGACTGAAAAAGTGAGCGCCGAGCGGAGTTTTTGGTTGGCTGGCACAACCAAAAAATAAACTGGAAGTTAATTAAATCATCAATTAAGAGGTGACCAGTGATCAGATCAAGATCAACGAGTTTTCTCCAGTCTCCATTTCACTCAGATTCATTAACTAACTGTTCAGTTAACTCAGCTGACTCACTCTCAAAAGTCAAAGTGCATTTAAAGTGAAAAGAGAAAGTTGAACATTTACATTTAATTAATCAAAATCAACCGTAATTAAAATTAATTGTTTCTTAAGTCTTAAATAACGATGGAATGAAAAATGTGACGGTGACAAGACAATGGTGACCGCGTGACTTTTGGAGGTGGTGGTGCAGGATTTTCGTGGTTTTAACCAGTGATTTTGTTTTTGTTTTTGTTTAGCCAGCTAACTAAAAAGTAAAAAGACTTTGAGATTGAGAAGTTAATCGAGATCCACAAAAGGAGGATTAACTTTAATCAACTTCGTACTTAATTAAATATTCATCGAAATCAAATCAGCAAAGAAAAAAGACGTTCGGAAAAATGTCGGAGATGGAAGCAGTGAACTCCTTCAACTCGGAGGTTTTCATCAAATCAAAATAAAAAAATAATTATCTTAAATCTTAAATGTTTTTAATTAACTTTTAATTCTATTTTGTTCTTAATTGCAGCTTCAGTCGTTGTACGACGTGAAGCCTCCGATCTCCAAGGGAAAAATGACCTCCATCACCCGAGCGGCCTTAAAAGCGGTGAAGCTGTACAAGCACGTTGTTCAGAGTGTGGAGAAGTTCATTCAGAAGGTTAGTTAATTTTAAATACAATTAATTAATGATTAAATAAAAAATATAAATAAATGATATTATTTAATTGTTGATTTGCATTTTAATTCAATTTTCAGTGCAAAGCGGAATACAAGATCCCAGGCCTCTACGTGATCGATTCGATTATTCGACAAAGCCGTCACCAATTCGGCTCCGAAAAGGACGTTTTTGCTCCCAGATTCTCCAGGAACATCCAGACAACGTTTGTGCATCTCTACCGGTGTCCAGACGAAGACAAGGCGAAGGTGATCCGAGTTCTGAACCTGTGGCAGAAAAACAGAATCTTCAGTCCGGAGGTGATCCAGCCACTGTTTGACCTCGCGGATCCCCAAAATCCCATCTGGGAGCAGATCAACCAAAACTCAAACAACCTGGAGGGCCCTCCAGGCGGAAGTGGCGGTGGGAAACTCAACAATTCTAGTGGAGGTGGTGGAGGATCCTCAGGTCATCCTGGAGGTGGAGGTGGCTGCGGTCAAACGAACAGCGGCCAGCTAGGATTTCCCTCGCTGCCGCCAGTCCACTTCAACAAGAAACTCCTCGACTTCGACTACGGCGATGGAGACGATGACCTTCCGAACTCTTCTGGAGGTGGAGGTCCCGGTGGAAAAAATTGCGACACAAATTCCTCGCAGACTCAAAACAGCTCCGGCGGTGCAAGTTTGGACGCCCTCGGCAGCATCCTCTCGAACCCCGAGATTCTCCGCCAGCTCCAGACACTCCAGGAGCAGATGGCGGCTGCCGCCGCCGCCCAATTTCAGCAGTCCTCCAGCTTCGCGAACACGCCCGAGCAGGAGCGCCAGCGGAAGCTCGCCGAGCTGTCGAAGCAGGAGGCGGCCTTTGACCAGCGACTGGCCGAGACCGTCGCGAGACTGCCCTTCGCCAAAGACTGTGAGCTGCCGCTGCCGCCCGAAGGAGGAGACGCGTCTTCCGGAGGAGTCGACCAAAATTCTAATCAGCTAGGCTCTAATCAAGGAGGTGGTGGTTCCTCTGGAGGTGGTCTGCTACCACCTCCGTTTTTCCAGCAGTTGACTGACCAACAGAATCAGCATCAGCAGCATCATCAGAACTCTCAGAATCTGTTCCAGAATTTGTTCCGAAACGCGGCGGCGAACGCTGCAGCCCAGCAGCAACACCAGCAGCAAAATCCCTTCGGACTTCCAATCAACTTCCCGATCCAGGGCGTGCCACCTCCGTATCCGCCTCCTCCACCTCAGGACTCATCCTCGCACAACTCGTCAGTGCCTCATAATCTGTTTGGAGGTGGAGGTGGCGGTGGAGGTTCCAGTCACCAGTCTTCAGACAACTTCTATAATCACCAGAACCAAAGCCACGCCCACCACCCACAGATCCAGATCAGCAACAAGATCTACGAGGAGATTGACCTGTGCCAGGAGGAGGACTCCAAGGACGGCCCTGACCTTTTGCAGCAGATGTCCATGGCGATGTCAATGTCGGGCTCGCACCAGCAGCAGCAAAGAGCCGACCGCGCGGACAGGGACCGACGCTCCAAAAGATCCCGATCTCACGAACGTGGTGGTGGAATAGCTGGACGCGGAGGAAGGTCAAGGAGGTCAAGGTCCAGGTCACGTGACAGAAGCAAACGATCCTACAGGTCAAGGTCACGCGAGCGCGAGAGGATACGCGAGGACCGAGAGAAGGAAAAGGAACGCCAGAGGAAGGGACTGCCCTCCATTAAGAAGGAACATCTCTCCATCTGCTCCACCACCCTGTGGGTGGGGCATCTGTCGAAGCTTGTGAGCCAGGAGGAGATTTCCGACACTTTCGGCGCCTATGGCGACGTCGTCAGCATTGACCTGATTCCGCCAAGGGGATGCGCCTTCATTGTGATGAACAGGCGGCAGGACGCCGCCAGGGCGTTGGACCGCCTCAAAAATACGAAGCTGCAGGGAAAAGCTATCACGGTTAGTACGATTTAATTAGCATTTTATGATGATTATGAATTGTGACCTTTGACCTTGTGAGTGAATAATGAAATAATTATTTTTTAATAGTTGGCCTGGGCACCAGGAAAGGGTGTGAAAGGCAAGGAATGGAAAGATTACTGGGAGGTGGGCGATGGCGTCAGCTACATCCCCTGGGGGAAACTCAGGGAAGACACGAACCTGGAGGAGTTCGAAGATGGAGGCTGCATTGATGAAGATGCTCTTCCGGATTTTCTGAAAAGTCTGGAATTATTTTTCTTTATCTTATTTTTTTTTCTTTGAAATTGTTTAATTTTTAATGCAATGATGACCTTTGACCCTGTTTTATTCCGAGTAGACAGACCCCAGCCTCCGCAGTCTTCATCATCAGGCGGTGGTGACCAGAATCAAAAGTCGCTGATGCCGCCACTTCCACTGGACGAGAACAGCGAGGACAGCAACTCGATGGGTCTCGGTCAAATGCCGCCACTACCACCTCCAACGACTTCCGGACCACCTCCACCTACAAGTGGGATTCCGTCGCTTCTCGACCCCGCCGCGATGGCGGCGGCGGCAGCGTCCATGGCTGGGGGAATGAAGCCGGGCGATGGAGATTCGAGAGGTGGAGGTCTCGATCAGCAACAGCAGCAGCCTCCGCCGCCTTTGCCGCCGACGCCGTTTGGAATGGGGCGTAAGAAAAAATTTTACAAAAAATAGTTAATAGTTTTGACCTTTGACATGACCTGGAAAAAGTTAAAAAATAATTTTGTTTATTTTTGAAGCACCTGGAATGGGAATGATGCCCATGGGAATGAACCTGATGGTGCCGCCGCCAATGCTGACCATGGCGCCGGGACCTTTCCATCCGCACCAGGGAATTCCCGGAATGCCGCCGATGATCCCCGGAATGGGCATGGTGCCGGCGCCTGCACTTCCACACCCCGGACACCCTGGTCATCCTGGTCACCAACCTCATCCACATCATCTGGGAGCGCCCGGTCTCCTGGGAGAGATTCCACAACCGCCTCCGGGAGGCGTGCCGCCACCACAACCGCCGCATCCTCATCAACATCCACACCAACACCCAGCTCAAGGTCAGGATGTAATGCTTCATCAGAACGAGGAGTCGGCGATGAGCGCGTCGGATTTTGTGGGGCAGGAGGAAATGGCGCCTGGAGTTGGAGCTGGAGGAGGTTCCAAGAGGGGAAAGTAAGATTGATTAATTAATTATTTAATTATTCTAATTATTATAAGTTAATTAATTAATTATATTAAAAATGTAATTTAACTATAATTAAGGAAACGAAGTCGATTTGATGACCCTGACGAGAAAATGTCGCCCTCCACCGGAGAAAATGACGTGGACGGGCCTGGCTCTGCTGCTGCAGGTAACTTGTCGCCGGGACAGACTGACGCCAGTTCTCAGGCGCAGGCGTCACGGTTGCTGAAGGACGAGCGACCTGTTTTTGAAAGACTAAAGAGCTTGGCTGAGGGTCAGTAGTTTATTTTGGGCGGTTGCTTTTGGTTTTGACGTAGATTAACTTAACAACTAATTTTTTATTTAATTAGCTTGAAATATTAATTGAAATTGTTAATTGTGGTTTTTTAGGCTACAGCTTCGCGAACGCCGACAAGAACCAGGTGAATCAAGCCAGCCTGCTGGGAGTGCCGCCGCCAGGAATGCGCGGTCCTGCGCCGCCAACGCCACTAATGCAGAACGCGTTTGTCTCGTCAGCAGCGGCGGTTTCTCTAGCGGGAGCGGCAGCCGGTCTCCTTGGAAATCGCGCGAGACCGCCGAGTCTCTTCGCGACGGCGGGTGGAGCAGGATCTGCACCTCCGGGAAGACCTGGAGCCGCAGGAGGCGCGGGATGGCTGGACAACACGGAAAATCCGTTTTTGAACCCGAATCAAGCCAACCCCTTTGCAGCGGCGGCCGCGGTTAATAATCCGTTTGTAACGGCGGCGGTAACGGCAGGATCGTTTGGAGGCTCGGAGAATCCCTTTGATATTGGAGGTGGAGCTTCCGCCGGAAACCCGTTTGACTCGAGAGGCGCCGGTGGATTCGGAGGTGGCAGAAGAGGACAGGGATGGGGCAGAGACAGTGGAAACGAGTGGGGCGGTGGTAGAGGAGGTGGGCGCGGAGGTCGCGGTGGCAGAGGATCCTGGAGAGGTGGTCGAGGCGGTGGAGGTGGCGGTGGTGTCTGGGGCGAGATGAACCAGATGGAAGATCTCCTCGTGGAGGATGACTTGGAAGGGGGACGTAGTGGATTCAGAGGTGGTCGTGGAGGTGGACGAGGTAAAAAATAATAATTTAGTCAGTAAAAAATTATTTTGTATAATTTTGATTTTGATTTTTAATTTTAATTTTTTAAATTTTTTTT
>VYYJ01003863.1:0-15105 GCA_021029165.1 Cyphoderus albinus
GAAATAGTTGTTACAGTCATAGCTGTAAACCACCGTCTTATTGTGCCTACAGCGAGGTAATAAATCATGACAATTTCAGTACTTTGCTCATTTCAAAATGCGAAAATTGTCTAAAAAATAATTTTAACATTAATAATAGCAGTCTGTAGGCCATACGATGGGAGATAAGGACGGCGCCTCAACGGTGTATACAACTCAAGGGAAACTCTTCAGAATGGCACAAGATGTAACGGAACCAAACTACCTAGAATATTAGTTTCTCTAATAATAATTAATTTTCCAACGAAATCTTCTTTCAATGGAATCATTTTCAGGATACGGACAGCACAGCGAGCAGTCAGTAAATGATTTTTGTGCAAGCAAACTGAATCCAAACCAAAATGCACTCTACCAAAGAACTGCAACTTCAAAAACCGAAATTTCAGGAATGAAGTAAACCAAGTGAATGAATGATCATTCACTTTCATCCAATATTAAATCTTGGAAGATTCGGCACACATATTTTCAGCTCAATCTTCATTTTCTTCTAAAGCTATCTTTTCTTGGAAGCCTTCATGAAAGTTGGCATTCTAATACTTCTCGGAGACTGTCCCTCAATGAGTTACCAGTATGAAAAAGGAAACTAACAATTTTAATGAAAAATATTTCAATTAATGCATTCGAAAAATTGTTAGTATTAGTGCATTTGCAAATCTCGCAACTCTTTGTAATGTTTGTTGATATGAAAAGCGACTAAGGTATGTTGCATGCCTATATTTAATTATATGGCTGGGTAATATATATAAATGAATACCACGAAGCATTCATGCAAAAAGGATTTTGGCAATTCTAACTTATTACCAAAAGATTTCAAAAAAAGAGTTTTCCTGTTTTCACCTAAATGTGCAATTAAGAGTTCAAATGTGTTAATGTATGTATAGTTAAATCTGTATTTATTTTCAAATTACTTGTCTCAACTTTCAGTAAGCCTTGAGTAAGTTTAGTCAAGCTATTTTATAAAAGTTTCAAATGTCAAATGGAAATTATTTTTCAAACCAAATACGAGCTATATTAATTTAAGATTATGTATTGCAAACTCTTTGCATTTTATTGCAATAAAGTAATAACGGTTGTCTATGTTGATTACCGTTGTATGAACCAGAAAATGTAGGTTGAGCAGACGTCCCTAACGCTTCAAAAGCAAATTATAATAATAACTATGATTAAGAATAAAATAGGAATAGGTGATAGATAAATATTGTAATTGACTAGATTTAATCAAACCTATTTATGTATTTATGACGAGTGTAAAAACGGAGTTCAGAGTATGTAAATACTTCAAATAATTTACCATACTAAAGTTACCAAACCGTATAAACTATAAGTTATAATCTATAACTTGAGCAGCGTATATATTTTCTTAGAATTTACATTCGTCGGGCCTTTGCCCAATTGCCAGTCAAATAAGCAAAATAGTTAAGTCCAGGTACTTGGATGTCATAATATAATTAAAGAGTATTTTGATGTATGTATTTATAATTATTTCAGTATGCTCGCACAAGAATTGTAGAAATACACAAAGAATTCTGTATACTTTTTGAAATATAGAGGGGTAAACCTGTGATCATGAAATAGTTTAAAGTAGTCTAAGGATAGGTACATTATGTAAGTATGCTTTAATTTATATTTTTCTTTGTAATGATAGAGATTTTCTTCGAAATTATTGTGTTTAAAATAAATGCCTCAACTCAAGTTTAGTATTTAAGTTTGATAGAGCGGATATGACCATAAATAGTATTGCATAATGTCCGTTTAATTTAAATAACCTCAACTCAACCCAAGTATTGTAATGTACCTCCCAGACAGTTTTATGACACATTAATATAGAATTTAGATGTAAAGAAACTGTTAACTTCCTTTTCACACACTGAGTGTAAATGACTTTTTAGTTTTTACAATAAGGACAAACCTTAAACCTACAAGGTATATTTATTTTTTGTCTAATGTGCCAAAAAGGCAAAATAGCACTACATTTTATCTTGTTGCACTTTTTATACTTATTCTGATTATTTATATAATTATTATTTATGTAACAATAAAAACAATAATTATCGTTTCGACTATTTGAGTGATTAAAAATGTCATTTTACAGAAGCACATGCATAATATTATACATAGGTAATTTAATAGTTAGGTCATGTCACAAATCGTATTGCATGAGACTTGAGGGATGGAAAGAATTTGAAATATTTTTATCATATAAAAACACATTTTGCAATACAGCATAAAAAAAATCTTTTGAAACTTAAAAGTAATTGGTTTGAGTAAGGTTTGTTTTGTCCTTAACTGTATGATTGATCATTGTTTGTTGAATTGAATTGTGATCATTCCTCAAATTGTTCAGACTTACTCCAAGTTGTTTCCGAAGTATCCGTTAAAATTGAAAAGCTGCAAGAAGTATGAAATTTTCTGGTACGTTCCTCTAGTGGCCAATTTGAAGAAGACTAAAACCAAATCAAACAAAAGAAAAACAATTGATTGAATTGATCAGAAATCAGAAACATAAAGCGTACATTTATATGTTCAGTTCACATCACATTATATTGAAGAATTAGCAGGGATTGATAAGCAAAGCGTTTGATAGCTATCTAAATTGAGTTTGTGAAATTAAAATCATCAAAAGCAGCAGCGCCCTTACTCATTTATAATTTACTCACTGTTGTACTGTCTGTAATTGATCACAGATCTTCGATCATTCGATGATTTGGAGAACACCACCTGTTTCTAACAATTTGATTATTTCGACAGTTGGTTTACTCTTCTTGGATTTCTTCAAAGTCCACTTATCCTTAAGAACTAATCGGTTCAAGGCCTCCGCACATCCCAAAGAAATTCGTTTTGATCGTTGAAGCTTTTTTATAGTAGCAGTGCAATCCGCCACACAATCGTTAAGCTCCTTCAGTAAAGTTGACTTTGTGACCTCTTTGCTGTGCTTGCGAAGGAGTCGTTTCGTCGCCAACCTCGTCAGATTCGTGTAGTGACGATACATCTTCCTCTCCGCCCTCCGTTTTTCCTCTTTTTCCTTGAAGTACTTCTCTTTTACCGAGAGTTCCGGCGGCGCACCGATGCGTTCAAGGTCCTTTGTGCCTTTCCCTGAAGCAGTGAGTTCTTTCACTTCCTCAATTACACCCATTGAAATCACCGCCATTGCCTTCTGAGGGTCATCTCGTTGAATATCATAGCGGCTAAATCCGGGTTGTTCATTAAAGAGTTTCACGATCTCTTCCCTCTCCATGTCAGTACATCCTCCTGCATGTGCCCCTTCCATTTTCTTTTCTAACTTCCTACTCTGTTGTCTATTAGGAAAACTTTAATAAAATAAATTAAAGAAAAATGGAATTTAATGGGGTTACGACTTGATTTAATAATTTTATTGAGCTGAAAAACCCTAATTTTCGAAAGACTTTTCTCTAGAACATTTTTCATTTATTTTAGAAATTAGTTTACTCCTTCCAGCTTTTCGAAGAAGAAAAAAATTGACTCGTGAACCCCGGGTAGAACAAAATCAGGAATTTTTTTTCCAGCTCAATTAAATTAATAAACTGATGCAGCCCCATTAAATTCCATTTTCCTTTTTAAAAGTCGTGATTATCCAACTCACTTTTCAAAACAATTAACTTTGCTGTGCCCTCTGGTTGCTGCTGCTGTTGCTTTACTTTACTACCAACGAAAACTGATGGTTGATGGTTCTACTCGCGTGCTCGCAGTTCCTTGTGTCACAGACAACTTGTCTCGGTCTCGCCTCCTCTCACCTTCTCTGACATTCACTGACACAGGCACAAGAATGACAAGTGGAATGTGGAAACTTTTCATACGATACGATTTAGATTCGTGATTCGTGAAACGTGCTGCTGGTGCTGGCTGCTCTGCTCGCCCTTTTCACAACTCGATGTGAAATGAAATGCATATTCCACTCCACAAGTATTTACATATTCACAGTTTTGGTGAATAAGAGGTGTAACAAAGTAACAATATAAAGAGATTTATGTAAATTGGACATTTGCTGCGTTGCGTTGAATAGTGCATGCGGTTTGACATTTGAACTGCCCGCCTGCCATAGGTTTTTACAGAACAAAGTCAACTTAGTTGACTCAACTATATTTACCCGGGAATGCTTAATATTGATTAATAATTATGTAACTAAACGCTGCGCTGGCTCATGTTCCGGTGAACTTGGCTTACACTTACAAGTTGTAAGTGTAAGCCATAGACAATATATGTAAGCCATATTTCATAGACAATACCAGCAATAAAAAAGCGAGCGTATATCATTATGCAAATGAAGCGGAAGCAAAGAACATTTTGCAAAATTCTAGATTGATCATGATAATAATTTAATTATAATGCCCATGCCCTTTAAAAATGATAGATATACCTTTATTGAAAACCTTCTGAATTTCCTCCCAAGCCCTGAATTTTTGTTCCACCTTGGCAAATCGCTTCACGTGCATTTCTTCGCCTGCGTCCCAATTCACATCCCTTCCACATTTTTCCACATCTTCGCAAAAGCATTCGATCACCACAAGTTGATCCAGGAGAAGCTTCTTCACTGATTCGCCTTTTACCCCAAGCAAACAACTAGCACAGATAATCATCAAAGAGACAAAAGTTATGTATTTAGTTATTAGTTGGATCAGTTAAGAAAGTGCATGTGAAGTTCACATGTGAACATTTCGATTGTCGAACTAACAATCCAGCTACAATCCTTTTTTACTTACTTTGTAGTAACAAATTTAATGTGACGAACCAGTCCTTCATATAATTTATCCAACGAATCCATTTTATGGAAAGATGCGGCCAGGTCTGTCCACGCACAATGTATAACTGTAACGTTGATGTAGTGTCGAACTGTCCGAACAAAGTGTAGCATTTTATATCTGTAGCGGTACAGATTCACCAACTGCTTTGATTTACTACCTGTAGAATTCATGGAAATGGGATAAATTGCATAATTGATCAAGTCAGGTTTAACTGATCAGGGAACAAGTTATTTTTAATGATGAAAGTCGTAGTTTACCTTTGAATTTAAAGATTGAAGAAATGCTTAATAGTAGTAATTCAGCACGATATAAGCGCATGAGGAACGTAAATAACTTTTCGTAATGTATTAAGAGATCATCAGTTAGGAGGATACTGAGAGGCCACTCCACAGAATAGTTCAACGTAATTTCGTCTAGGACTTCATACGCTATAAGGAATCACAGAAAAATTTAAATATGATATAGAAACTTATCATTCTTTTTTGTTTTTGGATTTGATACTGTTGTCATTTTAACTTACGTGAAACTAAAGATCGACTTTTGACTTGTTTCTGACTAAGTTGATCGTCTAGATCCATCGACATTCGGTTATTGTGCTGTCGTACTAAAATGAACCCTAAGTTATCTCTGATGTCATTTCGATCCGCACCTTCTGCAGATAGAGCCACCGCTTCTCCGAGGATTGCATTCAAACGTCCTATTTTCCGAGGTATATCCTCTTTTGAAACGATTCCACCATTTTTAATCTGAACACAAAGCACAAATAAGTGAACATAGCATATTTATGTGTTTTGTCGTTTCCCTTTATATTTATATGATCAACTCATGACAATGCAAAATACCTCCTGGATGAGCGAATTAGAAAGAAAATGACCAAAAAGACCGTTCTGAAGACCCAGGTATCTGTTTAAAGCTTCCACATGATAAAATAGTTGTTTTTCTACTATAAAGTAATGCAGTAGCGCCGAATTCACCATTCGATTTCTGAAAAAAAATACAAAGCGCATGATTTAAGGTAAAAAAAACTGGGCATTTAAATAGGAAAAAGCAGCTAAAAATAATTCGTGTTCAAGAATACATAACTTACTGCGCCATAACAGGAATGAAAACTGACTGGTTCAAAGAAAAATTTAAGAAAAATGAATCATGCTTCAACTTTTTATCCTTGATAGCTTCATTTTCTTGACCTATACAGGCACTGCCGCTGAATTTTAAAATCGGCTGCGGAAGTAAAGCTGAGGCTATAATAAAAATAATTTCATTGAAAAACAAACTGTTTGCCAGCACCAAAGATTTACTAGTAGATAGGTTTATGTAATATTTTTATTTACCGAAACTGTCGAAGTCTAAGGTTGTATCGTAGGGCAGCGCAGCACGAGTTTTTAGTTTGTCAGGATTAAATTTCTCTTCACTGTCTGAACATTCATTCGGATCGTTTATTGAAGTTGAATCATTTGACGCTTGATTGCCTTCTTTAGTAATACTGTTGGACCTGGACCTCATCTCTAACATGTCGGAGGCGGGGTCTACAGAATTTGTGCTCCAAGAAGCCTCAACGCTTTCGTCGTTCGTAGGAATGTTCCGTACGGATGAGAATTGGAATGTTGAGATCGTCCCGGCTTCGTCCCTTGCACTAAAACTTGCTAGGAGTGTTTGAGTACTTTGACAGCCATCTGTTTGCTCGGAATTTTGTATTATTCCAAATTCTAACAATGACCCATTTTCCGTTGCTGCAATTCTTTGTTTAACATTTCGCAGTCCAACCGTTTCTGAAATCCGTTCCCCAAAATGTTTCTTCATCAACCGCATTTCTTCTGCAAGGTCACGTTTATCTGCTTTTGCAATGTCGGCCGATATTCGTTCGTTTTCTAAGATTTCATCTTCTTTTTCTTGCTTTTTGCGATACCTCTTTTCAGCCATTTGTTCATCAAGAATGTTTCGAAGCCACATTTGCTTTTCAATTTTTTGGTCATTTAATTGTTGGCGCGTTTGCGACCGTTTAAGTTCAAATTGTTGTTTGGCATCTTCTACTGCGTCAAAATTAATTAAAGTTTTATTTTGACTTTCTGTTCCAGCTGA
This sequence comes from Cyphoderus albinus, assembly GCA_021029165.1. NCBI lineage: Eukaryota > Metazoa > Arthropoda > Collembola > Entomobryomorpha > Paronellidae > Cyphoderus > Cyphoderus albinus. The sequence continues at coordinate 6,879 of VYYJ01003863.1, forward strand.
AATTAAAAGAGCATCAAGATCAGTTTGAAGAAACGAATATTCTTCAAAGAATGCATCCACTTTAATTTTCCAATTGTTCTCCAGTTGCGTTACTGCTTCAAATTCTAGTGCAGGGTTAAGTAGCAAGCCTTCATCCTGCATTATGCATGATAACAGGGCAGATCTTTTTTCCTGAAACATACACGTATATTATGATAAGAAATCTCGTACTATCTGAGGCTGTAGTAAAAAAGTTCCTAAGCTCAAACTTTAATGATTCATAGCATATGAAACAAACCGTATTTCTGATTATATTCAGCAGATTTATAGCTTTCCCAGTTTCAAAGATAACATCCAAAGTGTCTTCCAGAAAAGCCGGAACTGATGTTGTCACTTGCGAAAATTGTTTGACCCAAAACCTTCTGTCCATATAAGTGGATGGCTTTGCCTTTTCAATATGGAAACCTTTTGTTAGCGTTCCACGAAAAATCCAGTCAGCCACATACCTACAAACGAAAGACATAAATAGGCCATTGGCATAAAATCTCAGCTACGCATAATAGATTAGATATTAATGTCTCTTTTATGATATAAGCAAGCGTAAAATATAAATACCTTAGGTATGCTGCGGAACAGGTAATAAATGCGCTTCTAAGCAAATCACTTGCAAACGGTGTTTCATTACAAAGCATCAATGTATTTAATCCTTTAAGGAGAGTGATTTGATCCGTGGTAATATACAGGTCCAGCACCCTATCTAATGTCCAAAGTTGGTAGTAGAAAGGCTAAAAATTAAAAACAATGTAAGAATTAAGACAACCATTACCACGCATAACTCATGAATGAATGAAATAAAATATTTACTCCAAACGTACAGAAACCACTAATAATGAATGAATTATTGTAATTCAGTATTTACCTTGAAAAATAACTTGAGTCTGCTGAAAGAGTGAATTGAAGGCGCTTTTAACATTAATGATGTTTGGTAGAGTTTAAGGTAGTCCGACGTAAATTTGAGAAGCGCGACGAAGACAGCATTGCTGCTGAGCCCTTCTCGTTCCATCAATTTCTCATCATAATGTAAAGCGGAAACATGATGCAATCGTTTGAAAATTCTTCCGGACGCCAGATACTGCTCCGACATACATGCTGCCAAGCCAGGGCTCATTCCTTCCACCAAAGTCATCGGATTCTTTGCAAAAGCATATTTATCTCCCGGAACGAGGTAGAATGATTGCGATTCTCTACCACACAGGAGGTGAAAGATGTGCTCGATAAACTTTTTCACGGAGATATGTATCGCCTTGTCTTTAACGGAGTGAAGAGTTTTAAGGGCGTCTGTCGAAGCATCTTTATGTCTTTGACCTTCTTGACCTTTCTTATCGACTCTGTCTGCTTGATTAGGTTCATGTTCATACGAACGCCAAATGTTTTCCACAATGTCTGCATGCTTCTCCGAGCTGTCGGTTAGGTATGTGACTGAAGACGTTTGTCGCACTTGACGTAAGCAGACTCGATGTTCATCATGAAATCGGTAGGGAACTGGTAATTTTAATCTTCCCCAACTTAAATGCTCGGTCCTAACGTGTGGTGTACATGCCAGAATTTCCCATGGAATTGCGTCGTCCTCTTCCTTCGAACTTAATACGCTCCTCGCCGTTGAACAATGGGCCGCGGCTGATCTGTTACAGTCCAAGTAACCACCAAGTCGATTCTGAAAGGCTCTCCGAAGATCTTCCTCCGAAGGGGACAGATAACCTTCGTCTTCATGTGGAGATGTCACACAAAGCGAATTGCCGTGATTGATCGCTGGAAGCAAAATGTTCATTTGAAGACTGGCAACTAATCACTGAATAAAAGAAATCTAGTTTGTTCGTTAACTAAATATTCCACCAGTCAGTGTAGTTTAAATTAATAATAATTTTAATTTTAATATAATTAGCCAATTCCACTCTTAGACCTTCAAACTTAAATATCAACATCAACCACAAACAAAGTTCAGTTCATGTTGATTGTGATTGTTGATGTTTACAAAATATTTTTGTTATTGATCCAGTCCTGTGGTTTCGCGGCCGTTTCAACCCTGCTGTCATGTGCCACTGTGATCCATGCTGCCGTACAAATCCAAAGAGGCAAACCTCAAAAGACACGCTCTACACTCTAAGAAAAGCATGCATGCACCATCAGAAATTCTTTGAGCGTGGTTTGGGTTTTCGGCTCTCGGCTGGCAGTCGCTGTTTCTTCGGCACCTCGAGCGGGCGGATTTATCAGTTTGCTTAACAATAAGAAGGTACGTTTTCTCTGTAATTCACAAAGTAATTTCACGTTAATGAATGCAATGATGCCAATCTTAGGACACCTTTGGATTTATGATGAAAGGAAATTTATTCTGAGCATTTACTTCGTTATTTCACGATTAGAGTAAAAGTGGTATTAATTCAAATATATTTTGCTAATCGTGGCTTTTTTAATTGCAGGTCTGTGAGGAAAAGAACTGTTGAACTATGATCCCCAGGCATCTTCCATTTATATTTCTTCCCAAATTACCACAATTTCGAACCGAATTGTAGTAATGGACTTTTGGAGATCTTGATCTTCGAATAGATACGTAAGTACAATATGACACTCAAGCCAAGCTAAACCAGCGTTAACTATGATGATTCATTATTCTGACACCTCTTATGAGCCGTATAATTAATGATTCAAACTTGCTTTGCAATTTACTGATACACTTTCATTCATTTACTGATGATAGTGGGTCCTTAAATAAATGAAGTTTACTACAATGCAATTTGGTTTGTCTTTTATCCTAGGTTGAAAGGGACAGAAATGACGACGACGACGCAATTCTACGTCATACGTCACTGGAAGCGAAATTCTTGAAATCGGATGTGGTTCAAATATCAAGTACGTTAGCTTTTAAGATAAACAATTATTTAATCTTGACAATGATGATATCTTAGGACACCTTTGATGCAAATGAAACATATTGCGTTAAATTCTGAGAATTCTGTGCATAGTTCGTCAATGGAAGAAAATGAATATTTTTAATATTTAGAAACTTATTTGCAGTGCTTTGAACGTTTATGATGATTGAAACCAATTCAAGACGACCGGACCGGACACTGAGCTTAAAATGATTTTGATGGATTGAATTAATTGTAGTACTCGTACAATTGTACTATGTAATAATATTAAAACGTCATATTAATATATTAAATTCAATGAATTTCTTGGAACTTGTGACTTATCATTTCGGTTTTATTCACACAAAAATTTCGCAACCCATTATCGGTATTTAAGCTTAAACTGAGCAGTGAGCATCAGTGACATGCAGTAAATTGCAATCGGATACATAATCTTTAGCTGCTGCAGCAAATATATGGCATTTAAAAGGATGATCGATGAAGATAAAGGGATTTGGAACATCTATCCAGAGTAATGTAAAGATTATGAAGGGTGATTGTGTGTAATCTTGTTTGTTGTCATATTTAAATGGGAAATCCCACAAATGTGAACCACGACGTACATTTTGCCATTTTACAATAAGTACATACATGGCATTGATTTGACATGATTGTTTATGATTAGACATATTGAAGTTGAAAGGTGTTTTCGCGTGGAACAGAAAATGTTCCAGTGAAACCACATTTACCTCACTTTTCTTGTATTTTGGATGCAAAAAAGAGCAGAAAAGAAATCCATGTATGCAGTTCCCGTTATCCAGATTTCTGCTTGCCTGACTCTCAACAAACTGCCTGCCTGTTTACATTTCTCCTCATGAAGCCGAAGCCAAGGAAAGTCGACAGATAAAAAGAATGTTTCCAAGAGTTTCCATACACTAGTAGTGTAACACTACTCGTTTATTTCCCGTGAATCTCCCATACACTTACTGTGCATCTGCCTGCCTGTGGCTAATAACTCGTGCAGAATGCAGTCAGTCAGTCTGACATGAAACCAACGAACGACACACTTTCTCTCCTTTCTTATTATGTGAGAGCTTTTCCCACTTTCCATCTAGTTCTATTTGTCCGCTCATGTCGACGGTTCGGGAGCTCCGCTAACTGAAACAAAAAGTTTTCCGTAAGTCACTTGCTAAACACAATCAATCCATTATTTGCCATTTTTCTAGCTTTTTCTCTGCTTTGTGGGATTCGTGAAAAGTAAAAGAGTTAACTAAAGAGTTCTGTTCTGTAGTTGGTTGGTGCTTTTGGCGTGTCACATACACCGTTGATCTGAAAAGATTGATTTTCGGGTTATTTCCAATTGAAAATTTCAACTTTGTAGAAAAGTTGAGTAATTGATAAAAAAATTAGAACTTGATCCACTTTTAGATTTAAAAGGAAAGTGAATCAAACTCAAACAAGTTTCAAATCAACTTATGAATTTAATAGCTCTGTGAAGTGCATAATCAAATCATGAATCTGTAACCCACAACCATTTTAAAATCTGGTTGAGACTTGCAGAGGTGAGTGAGACTTTTTTGCATTAAACCTTGTTAGATGTACATACAATATACTGATAACTCTTTTAATAAAAGACCCTTGTGGTTGGTGGGAAAAGAAACCCAACTTTGCATAGATTTAACATTTTGGTTAATAATCGTATAAAGAACTGCTACATAATCAAACTTGTTGCGAGATTAAAGTTGAGAAACAACAGTAATTTCATCCTACAGAATTTTATTGTACTTTTTACCATATCGCCCCTTCTAAAACTAACCATTTTTCTCTGCTGCTCGAGACTAATTTGGTTTACTCTTAAACAAAGTTAAGCTAGTAATTTTAAATCAAATTACAATGAGCATAAAAGTGGTGGTGCTGGTGACCTGTTATGGTACTAAACTAAATCATGGTTTATTCTGCTCGTCCTGAGCTTGAACCATGAAGCGTGTCTTGGAACTGGCACTATGGACCTTTTTGGTACGCGATATTTACGGTGTAGCTGTCTTCTGCAAAATATACCCTTACAAGTTCCATTATTCTATCCGTTGCATCGTACGTAGATCCAGCCAGACCCAGTCTTCCAAGAAGACAAACCTTATCCGTACAGTGAGAACGGCCAAAACGGCTCAAGACACACTTCATGTCCCGCCCTCCATAATATCTTAGTTGAGACTCTAGGCTTAGTTTTGATGAAAGAGGAAATGTAATTTCAATGTTGTGAATTCCATTTTCTTGAATTGAGGAGAACGGGTAGAAATTTGGAGAGCCAACTTTTCCTCTTAGTTTTATTATGATATGAGAAAAAGAGGAGACAACTAAGAGACAGGTCGAGTGGTTAGAGCGAGCGAGCGAGAAGTGGGAAATAAAGCCAATTCCAGCGTGGGCCGTTGGCTGGCACAACTGCGCTGAAGTAAATATACTTTTGTCTTGCATTCTACCTCAAACCTCCTGCTTTCTTTATTTTCACTTTCTCTCTCTCTCTCTCGCTCTAAATACCTAAACTAAAAGATGATGCGTATGCTGTCGTTGCTGTGTTTGTTTTATGTTATGTAATTGATTCAATGATGAAGAGGTTTTGCTTTCTCGCTTGTATTAGTACAGGCGGGAAATGTGGTTTTTCAAAAAAGTTTTCAGACCACATGATTTGGGGTATTAAAGTGACCGGAATAACACAGAGAACAAGAATGCGTTGACCGATTTTGAAAATATCGCTCCGTTTTTGAGAAAACTTGAAAATACGGTTTAATTATTTCAAAATTAAAAGTTATAAAATTTAGTCATGTGGTATACCAAAATGACGGGAATACAACGCTGATCAAGAATCTGTTGTCAAAGTTTCACCACTAAGTGTATGCAACTGTACTTTGTATTTCATTCTTACCTCCAGCACTCCAGGCTACGAATGCAGGGTAATGTTATTAAATAATGTACTTCCAGCAGAGTAAACCTGAGTAGGAGTAAACCTTTAGGTGAAATGAAAGTGCCTTCTTGACCTAAGATGGTGCAAGCACTGTGTAGTAGAGTCTATAAAAGATTGTATGTATTAAATAGTAGGTATTGACAAACTACGTCTAAAGAAAAGTGTTTGCCTGCAAACATTTTCCTTGCTTGCCCTTTGTTTCGCAAATGTTAAGGCCACCAAGGCCAACGGAACAAAGCTCGCTGAAAGCAGAGAAAAAGAGTAACAAGAACAAGAACTAACTGCCATTCAGCACTTTCGTCTTTATAGTACGATGGAGATATCGGTGCTAACGTGCCCTGAGTTTGTAAAGTCGACACGAGTCATCATGTTCATGTTACCACTGCAGTAATCCACCATGTTTACCCAGTATTGATCTACAACTATAATCCTAAACGAGTAAAAATTTTAAAATATTTATTAGAAATTTGTAATAAGGTATGTTCTTTGTTCGAGTTGTTTACTACACGGCAGGTTTCGAAAGTTTGCTCTCAATTTGTCAGAGTCAAAAATGAAATGACAGCAGCAACACGTGAAGCTGAAAAACTTTTTTGTTTGCTTTGTCATACACACATATACAGTCAAGACAGCAATGAGTCAATAAACATCTCATTTCGGGAAGTGACACGCCCTTTCACTGACCGTAAAAAGGTTTTTGTAGCTTTTCAATAATGTTGGATTTAGAAAATATTTTCATTTAAATGCGACGTTTACCTTTCCTTTCCAGGTACAACTTAACCTGATTTCAGAGAAAAATATCGTACTCCAAGAGAGAGCTAGAGAATATGCGAGCATAAGCAGTTTATTTATAACCAGGTTATTTTAATATATTCAGCGAGGCAGACTCAGATATAAAATCAAAGCAAACTTCAAATTCTAGTTCGTAGCCGCTAAGCGTTAATTGGTAACAGGATCTGAGAATGTTAGAGTGTATTAAAGATTTTGTAGGAAGCTTAAAGCTATTTAAAAGTTCGTAGCCGCTAAGCGTTAATTGGTAGCAGGATCTGAGAATGTTAGAGTGTATTAAAGATTTTGTAGGAAGCTTAAAGCTATTTAAAGTGTGGCGAACAGGTTTAGTTAAAATAAGCCACCCAAAAGACAGTTTTATTTCACAATAAAGGCTATTCAGTGAATTGGGATTTAATTTAGCTTTTACGCATAAGAAACGTATAGAATACAAAACCTAGTGGAGTTATCAATATAAAAATTACTCTTCGTAGAAGAGGTTTTAACTTATATGAATATGTTACATTCATCCCAGAAACACTTTCAAACGACACTTTTGCCTTTCCGATTCAGACGATTCATAAGAAGAATTGACTATTTTTGTAAGGATTCGACATTCAGTAATAATATAAGTTGGGTAACCCAACTTAGGTTGGTAAGTTTTCAAGTAAAGTATGTTCAAATTCGTAGAAAAGATGTACTTACCTAGAAGTATGTAAAACTTCTGCACAGTTTTCAAGTTTTGTATTGAGTTTGTTCTACTTGTCTAACTTTCCTTTTAACACAAACTGGAAATGCAGTGGTCGGATTAAGTGACGCTGCTTTTTTTAACAGTCTGACTGAACCCAATTATTTCGGGGGTTGCTTTAAATTTTGCCTACTTTTGTGGTTTCTTTTTCTTGGAATGCTAACCTAACCCATATAGTCCGTTCACAATTATCACTCCTTCAGTGCGGATTTTCATGTGCACAAAGTTCATAAATTCTAACCAACTATTTATAACAAACGGATTAAGACATTTCCACTGTCTAGGTTTCAACGAGCAAACCTCAATACTTAACCATTTTCCTACAGAACAGAAACCACTTTACATGCATATAAACGTAACTACCATGTTTGCATAAAGCCTTTTTCCTGTTAATCCATCCATGTCGTTTGGGTTGTTTTGGAAGTAAAGGGCGATTGTTGGAATGCATTATTCATAAACAGGTATTGACCTGTTTTATGTCAGTCCGGGAATGGGAAAATGCGATGTCTCAATCCGGTGAACTCATATATCGTCAGTGGGAATAATAGCACTAACACAGCCCTAGCGTTTAAAGTTATAACACTGTCACAGTTTGGGTACTTTCTCTCACGCCTTTCAATGACCACACGAGGCGATGAAAGCCGATTCTGTTGCTGAAGCGAAGGGTGTACATGTACATGGGAAGACAATCAACGCAATTGTTAAGCAATCATGCATGTGTATACAGCTGCGATTGTAAAAGGTCAAATTGATGGGAAATACTTGAAAATGAGGGATATAAATTACGTACACTCATGAGAGTAATAAAAAATTGTCAACGCTTCAATGTAATCTATATATTATTGCTTCACTGACCCATTAATTTCGCCT
>VYYJ01003864.1:0-15105 GCA_021029165.1 Cyphoderus albinus
TTTGATCCCTTTGTTCTAGGGTTGAGTTGGGAAAACGTCTCTCCTTTTCTAATGCACATGTCACTTTAATAGTAATATACAAGCTCGTACCCTCTGCCTTCTGCCACGAGCTACTGGATTAAGTACTTTGTTTTTAACAACACAATCAATTTTCATCCGCTGCTGAAGACATGGCCACGTGTAGGAGTGGTGAAAAGCAGACTGCCTGCTGGATGATGTCAATACACAAAACTGGGGGTCAGACAGGAGAAACGTTTCAAATCATTTTAAGTTTGAAATTAAATCTATAAATAGTATTCATTAAATAAAAATCAAATTCTTTTAAGTAGATAATTGGCAATGCCCTAATTATTAATAATTTATTTTTGAACAAACTCATGCTTCAGTGAACTCAGTGAACTGTCAAGGGCCATTCTCCATTTTTGTAGGAATTATCTAATATAACTCAATTAACCTGCAACCTAGATTAATATTTGATATTCAATCAGAGCGCCGTGTGTGCGTAGGTGAATTGAGAAAAAAATTGTTTTCTCGCATAACAAATTTCAAAGGCTAAATGGAATCTAATGTAGATGAAAGTTACATTTCCGCCCTGCAGTATTTAATTAAATGATAAACATTAGACGGTGAAAGAGAGCATTTCAGTTCGATGAGTTCATTCTTTTTGTTTGCTTGATTTTCTCAAAGCAACTTTTAATGAGTGTTTTGAAAAGTTTGAGAAATAAGCTTTTCCCAGAAATAAATACACGAGGCATGAGACCATTTATACCTAACGTTATATTGGTTCCTCAAATGATTTGCGTACACTGCTTTTGTTGGCAACCGGCTTTATTAAAAGCGAAACAGCGGCTCTCTAAGGTTTTAAAACGAGTTGGTTTCTCTGGACATGTTAATTTTTAGAATTAGAACTCAGTGGGTAGTATCGTTCATTAGCTGAGTGCATGAACTAATAACGCCTGATAAAAATGTGCGAGTACCTTTCCGTGCCCGCTGGTTATTATGTTACAAATAGATTTACATATGCTACCAGACAATATCCTAATGAAATATTTTTGGAATACTGAGCGGAATAAAATTAAAATTAAAGCTGACAAGAAACTGAGTCTTCTGAAACTGATAACAATTCATTAACTATGCAGCTTTCACCAGTTTCATATTTACAGAAAAGAGAATCCATAACAGAAATTGAGTTATTTTGATAAATAGATATTTTTCAATTATCATTTTTCTATTGTGGAAACCTTAAGCCCTTTTCCAAAGCCCTTTCATATATCCTTGTGAAATATAATTTCATTTAATTTTGTACAAGGGATCCGTAGAAAATCTGTTAATCCCCAAATTGCCTGTGCATTTTCATGTTGCAACATCCAAGATCCAGTTGTATTCAGCCCACTAATGAAATATCTTTTATTTCGTTAGACTTCCAATTCACAGAGATAATAATCTTGGTTCTAAACTATATCAAATCCTATGCAGCTCTAAATTTTTAATAAGATATTTCGGTTTGCAACAAGCTACATACATATACGTAAGAGACGATTTTCACACCTCCGCATTTTTCTACTGTCCTAAAAGTTCCAAATTGTTTTTGTGTGAATGTGTGAACCGTGCCGTTTCTTCCCGTAGCTCAAGTTACATAGGTAAAGCACCGTTACTTCTGGTTTTCTATTGAAGTGAGTCCTAGTTGTGAGAATCGATCTCCCTTACTCTGAACTTGCTCATTGTTCATTTTACTCCCCTGTCCCAGTTTTTTCTTTGACTGTGAAAGCAAGCCGAAGTAAAAAGAAAGAGCAAATGAGAAAGTTGTGAAATTCCAGTAATCATTTGGGCCTACGTGCGTACCGCAGATGTTCTTTGGCTACTTGTCCATTAAATCAAATCTATTTTAGATCTTCGATATTCCCGATTTATCTCTCCTTTGCCTGAGTAAGAAAGTTGAGAGACAGAGAAGTGCTCGTGTTTTCCAACGAATCCACTTCGTTTACTGCACACATTCAACTCACTCTATTGAATAAGCATCCATGCAATTTTTTTACACCGTCATTCGTACAATTATTGCAAAATTGAAAAGGGTAGTTTCACAAGTCAACCTAAACAGGTTGACACGCTAGGGTCATAACTGCCTTACATAACCATACCTGTCAATGCATGTCCATAGCTGTGCCATTTCACAAACTTTTTTAAAGTTGCATTTTTCTTCTCCTCGAAGAAAACCAGTGACAACTCTTGCAATAAAAGAGAAAGTTATTTTAAGATAAAGTTTGTTGACGAAAAATCTTGAGGCAATATTTATCAAATGAATGATAGGAAAAAGCAAATGACTCAAGAGATGTCTTTTATAACTTGTGACGAAGTGCACGCAGGTCTTCACATTATCTAACAGAAATGATTTTCTCTGCTACAGGCATCCAAAAAATCTTACGATTTCGTTCAATTCTTCATAGAGACAGATGAAAATGGAAGAGAAGGATATAAAATTTATCTAATGCATAATTGAAAGGAGGCCTCTCTCTCCAACCAAACACAAATACAACTTTACGAAAGCAGAAGTTGACGAAAAGGAGAGAAAAAGTGCTACTTTTGTTGACAATTCTCTTGCGTAAACACCAGCTTCATCTTCATCCACCAGGAGACAACAAACAAACCTTTTCCATTTTTTCACTCTATTTAAGAGGAACGAGCAAACTTCGTTTTGTTCCTTTTGAACACGCACACGCTATCACGAGATTGCTAATTAAGTTGAATGAAAAGCAATAATTGAAATGAGCCAAGAAAATTCTTTGCCAGGCAGTCAGTGAATTGGAACCACCCGCATGCCTCTTTTCGTCCGCTTCATTGCCTTCATCTAAAAGTGATCGAGTTACTTTTAGATCTGATTTAATGGCCCTCATAAAACCGACATTTCTTTGCCTACTGATAATTACAGACTTGGCAATTAACCTGGTGCTTGAAAATTACTTGGTGTGTGGAAATGATTTTCTTTCGAAATAGATTCACATTTTGTGATTTATTTACCTTGCGATTTTTACTCTTGTCAAAGACGATTTCGCTCATAAACAAGCTCTAAAAAGAAAAGTGAGGGCAGACTGGAATAGTGGTGAGTGGTGACGAAGAGTTCATAAAATAATTTTTATGATCATTCACACCCTCTTCATAATTATTTCGCAGCCATAAAAGTGGACCGAATAATTTGTGCATTACTTATTTAACTGTGCAAATAAAATATTGCTTTTCGTCAATGCCCTAAAAAATGGAAATGTTCGTTTGGTAAAAAAGGGTCCATTTTATCTTCTTCATCTTCATCTTAATCAGCTTCAAACACACATAAATAATAATAGCTGGCTGCCACCAGAGAAGTATAATAATACACAAAGGATGATCACGTTTCTTTGCTAGCTTGGCTGAGCTGAAGTTAGAAAAAGAAACGAGAAGGCAGCAAGAAGGCAGATAATTGGCAGTGTTAGTGGTTGAATTAACTGGGAACACTTGCGCAATTCACCTTCATAAATTGCTCAAAATCATCTCGCTCACAAATATACAAATGATTAAGTACATGACATGCTTAAAGACGTAAGGAAGCTAATACAAGATGCATAACAATAATGACTCTAATCTGCAGAAATAAATGGTGTGCAAAGAGGCAAATCTGATGTAGATGAATGACATTTGTCATCAGGAGAGCGTGAAGCTTGAAAGTCACTTGTAACGGTAACGGTAATGACAGTATCGGTTAAATTAGGTGAAGCGTTACTGCATGTAAGCTATGTTGTGTTCTAGTATTGTTGTTGGTCGCGGTGGCGGTTACAACGACAACTTTGGATTTTTAAAGTGAGCAATTTCCATTTCTACTGGGCTATACGATTCTGGTCAGATTAATATGGTGCACGGCAGTATCATAAAAATGAAGCATGATTGCTGAATTGTGCGTTTTACACACATGTATGTATGTATTTTGTGGTTGTGATGGTATAGAATTGCACGAAGATAATCACGGTATGATTCATGATGCTGCTCAGCAGTGTAATTCTGTGAATTTTACAAAATGAGGGTTCTGCATCACTGCTGTACACAAGGCAGAACAAAAATGTAACAGGTAACACGTTAACAATTTAAAAAGGTACCTTTGCTAACAAAGCAGTTAATCTTATTTGTAACCGTAATAAGTAACTTCTGCAATAATTATTTTTGTTCCTTCGACCACATTTCGCATTTCTAAATTGACCATTGGAGTCTATTGAACAGAAAGTGAGGGCGATTCTGATGTTGAATTGATCTTTTTTGCAAGGGAATGTTCAAACCGACTGACATTACGGCGATGAGTTTGATGTAGCTCACAAACTCACTAGAGCTCTTATCTAGCTAGAGTATTACATAATATATGTGTGCGAGAGGCGTATAAAAAAGTGATTACAATTTTGTGGTTACTACTATTTTACGTCTGCTACTTTTACAGCTCAGCATTTCGTCGTACCTTGGTTTTTATAGATTAATGTAATCTACTACTACACTTTTTCAGCCAAAGGTCCAAACTTTTTAGGGGCAATCATGATAACGTCATTGCTTAAATGGACGTTTTTAAAGTGTTCTTAAGAAAGTCCGTTTTATAGACAACGAGATTCTCGCTTCTATGTGACTCCAGCTCTACGCACTTTTCTTACACACTTAAGCTTACACAACATGAAAGGTGCATGTCGCGGGAACAATGTTAATTCAGGCTTTCAGTGGTCACACAGAAACTTTAGGAGGTTCAGTGAAAAAAAGGAAATTGAAAGTTTAAGTAACGGCCACAAATTTGAAATGATGTTAGTAATAACACTTGTGGTCCCCATAATACCAAACTACGTGGTACTGTATAAAAAACATACCTATGGTCTGTCTTACTCTTTCTGGTCTTGTTGAAAAATGTGAAATTATTTTTGCCATTACTTTTCCACTTTTATAAAATATCACTATGGACTAGGCACCTACATTCGCTAACAAAGTTTATTAATGTGCCTCATGGTCTTTTTGTGAAATGATTTTCATTCAATGGAATGTAATGCCATGATCAATAAGAACATTCTAACATGTTTTTACCTTTTAATTTAAAAATTGCTCTGAAGCGAACTGAATGATTTAAGAAGGAAGTCTAAAGTCAACAAAGAAAATCTTGATGAACCATCCGGTGGAGGCTCTTGTCTTGGGTGCCTTATAATAAAATTCTTGTTAAAATGTAGACATTAAGGGACATGGCAGCATGTTATTTTAGGTTTGAGCTTTTCCTTGCACGTAAAGACGCTGTACTTTTGACTGCTGTACCAGTTTAGAAAATAATGGAATGATGTGAGTAAAACTTGAAAAGTGCGAGTGATGTGATGCCCTGCATGTTGCGAGTGCTTCCGCTTTAGCTGTCCCTACTGATGTTAGCCGAGTGAAAACTATTTTTTATAGTCAAAAATCCTCAACTTCCTGTACTATCGTGAGCACATTAATTTGAAGAAGCTAAAGTTGCAAGATCCAGCTATAAAAATTGCCTTGCTTTTTCTCCGAGAAGAAAGGAGAAATTTTCTCTCTGTTCCTCCATTTCTGGTTTGTTGTGCCGGTGCATGAGGGGATAGATTTAGGCAGAGTGAGAAAGCAGGACCGGGTATAATGTATTATTTGTGAGAATGAGTGAGTTGAAGAGTGCTCGAGGAGCCATAGCTGGTGAAAGTGGTACGAATTGAGAGACACAAGATCGCCTCATTGTGTTCTTATTATGCGAGCGTATGTACCTACGCCATTTTATTTCCCTTTCGTAGTGATGCTGCTGTTGAAAGTGAAATGAGAAGGAAGTTTGTTCTTGTGCGTCTACTATTTAACCAGATCGTATTATGCACGCTCTGAGAGGAGACAAGATAGTGATAGTTGGAGTTGTAGACCGGTTGTAGTAGTGCGGTGCTGAGGTGAATGTAGACTGTTGTATTAAATATTAATGAAAATATACATAATTTACCATGATGACGTTGGTAAAGTTTCTGATGCTCCGGGGCTTTTGGGAGTTGTCTTTCGTGAAATTCCACTCCTCGACTTTCTCCATTTGTTTTTCTTGCTGTACAAGTGGCCGATGATTTTGCTGGAGGAGAACTGGAAAAAGCTGCAGAGCGCTTTGGCAATGAAGACGGGGAGGACTTCCGTGCCGTCTTTGTTGTGCTCCTGCTTGGCCAAGTGGTGGTGAAAGTCGTTGAAATTGCAGAAGCTCGAGCCAGATAATTCGTTATATGGCCACTGCTGCCACGGCTTCCCGCATAGCCATTGCTGCTCGCTCTTGGCATCACGACTCTTCTCGTGCTAGAAGAGAGCGTTTCCCTTGGACGAGAAAGTCGTCCTTTGACCGAAAGAAATTTAGAATCCGACCTCGATTCCACACCAGCCTCAGTAGATTTATTATTGGACTGCATAGGGATTTCAAGAAAGGAAGGATTTAAAACGCAGACATTTCATAAAACGTTAATCCGTTTACTTTTTCTATTTTTCCGCTTAACACTGTCCACTTCACTCTTAAACCTCCTTTGCATCAGCAGATGCACACACTTTAGGTACACACAGACATGCTAAGTGGATTTTGTTCTGTAAAATATTTCCATTTTCACGATAGCCTCTCAGGAAGTCTTAAGAAAAAAGAACAAGGCACGAAAATAAGCTGCTCGATAGTGACGGAAGAGCTTCTGCTGAATCTCCACTTGGACAGGACAGGAATAAATTTTCTCTGGAGAAATCTTTCCAGCGCAATCTCGCTTGACACATTTTGAGCAATGATCTTCACAGAGTAAATATTACAATAGATACATATACCTAAACAGTCGTTTGCTGCTGCAACAATACAGAATGGAGCGAAATGGACAATTGCCAACATTACGAATTGTAATTTTACAATACTGTAAACAGTGAAAACGGCCAGAAGAGCCACGAGCCAAGCCCACAGCGTTTATCAAACCGAGACATTTTTTCTTGCAGCTTTGGGTGGAGTTTGAGCCGTACCCTAATTAAAGGTGCTACTCCACTCAATATGTCTACCAAGTTTTTCAATTATTAATTCAATGAAAACCATAATTCAGGGAATATGTAATGATCTCATTAAAAATGAATAATAAAATCTTAACGTTTATAGATTTCACAAATCATAGAATTTTAAAGTAGTAATACAAAACCGAGTAAGAAAAGCGTACCTTTTTCAATAAGCCAACAGTGCGTACAAGAAGTGGACTCTTCAGGGGTGAAGTGGCAGTTTCTCTTAAAATTTCTGGAGAAAGACTTCTCGAGCGCTTCACACCGGGCGTGTCTCGTACCTATACAGACAATTGTATTGTGTGCAAATTTTATGCAATTTGATTTCCTTTGTTTATTTAATTACTAATTTCTTCGGGGTTGGTCAACAAGCCGTATCAATCAGTGATCTCTGAACTAAATATGCAGACACAGAGACTTGTCGAGAAGAGGGGACTGACCTTTGAAGAATTCACGATGTAAGAACTGCGGTGGCTCTTGTCCAGTCCAGTGCGCTCGACACATCGGATTTCACTGAGGTGCAAAGGAAGAGATCTGATCTGTGCGATAGGACCTGAGCCAGGCAGTAGGAAAGCCGGTGTTTGCTCAGCGCGTCGCCTCGAGGGTGACCGAGGAGGAGACGCATTTCTCTCCTGCTTCTGCATTCGTGAATTTGGCGGAACGGAATTTGGTCTGAGACACTTGGCATGTCGTGCACTTAGAGCGGGTGACACTCACAAGGCTAAAGTTAGACAGAACCGAATTTTTTAGACCCACTCGACTGATAAGTGATGCGAGAAATTAGGTTTATCTTGAGCCAGCCATTATGTAAATACGCACTAATTCCAACTCCTCCTGAGTTGAGTGCTCTCAATATCACTGAAAACAACAATGACTTACCCAAACTTGGATTTGACTTTTTCATAGCAGGAACGCATCATGCCAAAACAAGTCAACAATGCAAAAAGCAGGTTAAGTTACGGCCACGGATTAACAGTGAATGCTTTAGCTCTCTTCAAGAATGATTAGCAATTCAACACTTAGACTTGACGAGACTGACTGAGCCTCACTGATCACATCGCATCAGAAACAAGTCATTTCAGTAACTGGCGGACACGCTCAACGCGCACCAAGAATACATGCATAATAACAAAAATCTACTTGGTTTTAAGAATTGAGAGCAACGTGGAAATCTCAGTGATGAGGTGAATTATCTCTCTGGTTTATTGCAGAATGGGAATCACTGCGTCCACATTTATTACTCTTGTTATATATTTTGTAGCTCGCAGGCAAACCACCACCACCTTCATTTCACTTCCTTCGAAACGACCAACGTGCCACAAACTAAAAAAACGAACGCGTACGGACATCAAAATGAGCTTTTTAACTTTTTTTACATGATTATGCTTTTGTCTGCGACTGACGGAGATGCAACCAGTTAAGTTGATATGAATGAGCATCAGTAGAGTAGAAACAAAAAAATAATGAAGACCAATTCAATCTAAAGTAATCAACTTTTATTCATAATAATTTCCTCTCGTTCTTAATGGAATACTGAACATTACCCAACAAATTATGTTTATTATGTTATGTACTTGTAGTATGTTTTATATGTATGTACTATCATTCATTCTGTGTACACAGTGTCGGCGCATTCTCACAAAAAAACGTTTCATAGCACACATAGAAGAGATAAAAGGCACACCCCTCAGCAGTAGTTTTTTTTCGTTCAAACGTACGTATGATTGATCCAATTTATTTTTAATAAAGTAACAGTAGCACCAGTAGGTTCTATAGTATTAATCTAAAATTGTAGAAAAGTAATGTTAATTCTACATTTGTCACGGATCACGTGGAGACATCCCAGATCTCGGCGAGGAACGGCGGTAGCTTCTTATTCTTCAGCTTCAGTGAGACGCACATTTCGGAATTTATATTTCCCAACGTTCGCAACTCGGTTAAAAACTCCCAACAGACGCGCGAAGTTTACACCTGCCACAAAAATCACAAACCACCATTAATTTTCTTTTCCAGCTACGTAAAGCACTACATTTCTAGATAGATATTGATGTCGATCATCTCACAATGTTTACTCTCAATCTCAAGCTTACCAGGCCGGACGGGATGGAGGTATCTGCAAAAATAATTGAAAGAGAAATACAAGGTCAAATATTTGTCGTGAAAAGAGTGATTTGTAAAAAAAATCGTTTAACTGCTTTAATTATAAGAGTAATTAAATTTACTTACTCGACATACGCTCGGAGAGCCTCAAGGTAAATCTCCTGAATTTTCTCTACTTTTCGCGGTTCCAGCAGACAAGGGCGTTCTGAAAACAATCCAAGAAGCAACATTAAAATCTAGTTAGTGAATGATTCCAATAAAATAAAAATGAACATATTTTTTAAAAAAATCAATTACCTGAAAATATGACAATGGCAGTAAGAAGTGCGTACTCTGCGTTGTCTACTTTCATTGTGCACATATGCCTACAGAAGTTGAACAGTGGGTCCGCCGAATCACCAACGCCAGCCATACAATAGTTCTCCCGAGAGTACGGATGGTTATTAGCAAACACGATGGTATCCGTTTGGAAATCGTATCGTCTGGCTGTGCGCAACATCATTACTTCAGAGGAAATAGGCCTGTAAAAAGTGGAAGAATTGCAAATTAGTTTCTGAATGGAACGAATTGACAGTTTCACTACAAAAGAAGGATATAAAAGAAAGTTGTTGAGTTGATTGTTGGAAGAATCTTCTCCATCTTGAGGAAACCCTTGGTCTTGGTATTAACCTACAGTAAAGTGATTTGATCTTCCCGAAGAAGCGTATCAAATCCAGGAAGCCTTTTGGCAAACTCAACTGTTAACTGTACCGTTAGAATTGTCATCTCCGTAATGTGTTTGAACTTAGCCTCAACTGTCGTGAATTTGGACTGGGGGTTCCTTTTCAAGAGAAAGAGAAATCAAATTAAGTTAAGCACATACCTTAAGAAGCGTGATTTGGTCCTCCCGCTCTAGTTTGTCGAAGCCTGGTAAGCGTTTGGAGAATTCTACGATTAGCTTGAAAGGTAAAGAAAGGCAAGATTAAAAACCTGACAACTGACTCATTTGTATGCCCGTTGATCATTTCTTGTCACTGCATACGAACATGTAAAAACCTCTGTACTATTAAATTATTTAAATTTCTAATAAAAACAATTTAATTCCTCTGCTTTTCCGTTCCTGCAGCTTTTGTCAACAACGCAAATCTCAGGAGCTGCTCAGCACCACCATAACTGACTAATGTTAAAACTGTTCTTTCATGCGCTGTTTATCTCAGATAATCTTACTTCACTATTTAATTTTTAAATGTTCGTATGTAATGCTCAAATGATCACTGTGTATTAAAACAAATAAGTCTGAATTTACCTGCACAGTCAATATTGTCATCTCAGTGATGTGCCGGAACCGCACCTCACTCGCATCCTCTCCCTCCGTTGGGAGTGACCTTAATTATTTCCAAGCGAAAGAAAAAAGTTAACCATTTGAAGAAAAGTGGAAGAAAACAAAAAAGAGATTGAAAGAGGTCTCAATAAAAGACAGAGAAAGAAGAAAGAGAAAATTCCCCAAAGTTTTTGCAACAGGGCAATAGAAGAAATGTAAATCATTCAATGAAAACCTTCCTTTAATAATTTTGTGTTTGCTTTGAAAACTTGAAAGTTCCTCAAAGTCAATCAACTTACGCTTAATCGTTTGAGATCTTCTTCTGAGGGCTGTTCAAATTCATCTTGGAAGTAAACTAATCGATTGATTAGCTCTTCCTGCTCCACACTAAGGGATCTGCCACCACCACTTTGGTGTTTTCCTGATAGTCTATCAGGAGTCATCAGCCTTTCATCCTGTAAAAATTTCGAAAATTAAAACCAGTTAATATTACTCCATCAATTAAAATATATTTAGTATAATCTGTTTAAAATTGAGTACAAAACACGAAAGTGATAAAGTAAAGACACATACTTTCAATTTGCTCACCTTAATCTCCGCCTCTTTCGGCGTTGGAGACTGAGTCGTTGAGTTAGGTTTATCCTTTTCTTTTTGTGCTTTCTTAGCCTCCCTCTTTACAGCACATTGGTACTCAGGTACGACGCCTAGAACATAAAAGCACAAAAAATATTTTAAAATGCATCACCAATGAATGTAAATAGCATTTAATTACAGTGTAATTTAATGAGTCATTAAAAATCCACATTCAGGCCGCATTCCAACTGTGAGGCACTTCTTCAACCGACATTCTTGACACTTCCTTCTCATGTACATATCTATCTCACAACTATTCCCAATATTTGCATTGGTAAACAGCATTCTTTGTGATACTTCTACGGAAGAAACCTGGAAAATTAAAGAAAATAAAAATATCATTTCAGAGTTTCTGGAACAGTTATTGTTAATGTTCCAATTAAAGCTATCGATTATTTTCGGCTGTCATTGCCTCTCATTTATTTCTTTGTGCTCAATGACATGATATGACGCACATTTAGGTTGTTGTCCACATTAAAAATTCACTCTTGTCATTTTCATCAACATTGCGAAAGAGAGGACAACAACCTGGCGCTTGACGAATACATATTTTAATAAAAGTCGAAAAATGTCACCTTTGCATCCTTCACAGGTGAGAGCATTATAGTGGTAGCCCGAGGCTCGGTCTCCGCACACAAGACAAAGTTCTTCCTGCTGTCTCGGAACGGGGCCTTTCTTTTTCTTTCCTTCGCCGCAGCTATCCGCACCAAAGCCACCAGGAGGCGATAGATCTTCTCTTCCTGTGATGTAAAAATACATAATCAAATGAGTGCCACTGCTACCAAATATTTACTCGAGATGGAGAAAATGCTCCAAACGTGTGAACGCAAACGCACCACCACAAACTTTTCAAACAATTTTCCCAAGAATGAATTAATGAATGATTCCCTATCAATGCATACGCCATGTGTCAACACACGACGAAAAGTTTATCGCCGATCATTTATCTACCAACAATCATATCATAACCATATTGATATCATGAGAACTGAGAATGTCGTCATTAGATTTATTCCTGTAATAACTTTAACTATTCAACTAACCAATATTTACTTATACAATTCTCCGGTGAAAAACATGTTATCATCATATCATCGAGTAATTCACATATTTACCCTAACACAGAGTAACACAACACCTGGGCTGTTGTGTTTTCGTCTTTTCTAATATAAACTTTGATGATTACAATAGCTGCTAGGTCAATAACTCAGGTGCATTTCAAGGTTACCGTGTCACTGTCCTCCTGAGCCAGGATTGTGCTTCATGAGCAGGCGGAGCCTCCGCTTTTCTCTCTGCTCTGCTCCATGCCTCTGTGGACCACCTCCTTCTCGCTGTAACCTTTCCCTTTCATTGGAATCGCATGCTCGTTCCTATTACAAACTTGAGCATACCTAACCGTGTGTGTTCATTTCAATCACATCATCACATCTCCCTTCTATAAGTAAACTCTTTTCTTACACGTAGGCACTGGCACAACCTTGCCTCATCTTACATGATATAGCCCAGTTCAGTTTTTCTCATAGGTATTTATCCCAAATCTCTTAAATATAACCTAACATTGAGAGAAAAGACGGAAAGCAGATAAATTATTCGTTTTCAACCAACAACATAACAGAGCTCTTTCCCTTTTACGTCGCCTCTTCTTCACTACGCTGCTCGCTTACGCTTTTACAAACGCTTTTTCCTTCAGTTACTTGCTCATGCTTTAGATTTGCATTCCTGCTCCTTGCTGGATATTACCTTTCTGTAAATACACACTTTACTCTGCGCGCACACACATACTACGTTCTTCCTCACTAATATTATTATTGAATCCAGCAAAAATATTGTTTGCAGAGAGAGGGTATCGGCCTTTCAGTGTATGACACAACAAAAGCATTTTTCTCTCCTGGCCTGGCGTCAGCCTCGCTACTATCAGGCAGAAGACGAACAATAATAAAAAACCTTCACCAGCATTAACAGCAGTAGTAGCGGAGCACACGAAAAAATTAAATAAATACCAAAAAAAGAACCATGGACGAAACAAATAAAATTGAAAATCATGATTACATTACTACATGGACGACAATGACGATGACGATGATGATGATTATGACATGACAATTACTCAGCTCCAGTTTACCTTTGTTACATTTACATACGCACTTGACAAAATAAATGAATGAATCGATAATGCAAATATAAATACCCATTTCCTCTATTCAATGGCTGACATGACATGTGACCTTTGACATGAAAAATACCTGAAGAACTATCCGAGAAGCTGGAGACTGCCAAGGAGTTGTGCCGCGTGGTGGTTCGCTTTCCAGTGGTAAACGCTCCGATACTGCTCGCGCTGCTGCTATTGTTGTTCCCCGTGTTGGACTCCACACTTCCGTTATTAACGTACACATTGTTCAGATCAAGGTCCCACAAATCCAACTCGACATCCCCATTGCCACTGCCACCGACACAGTCCTGTTCTAAATTTGTCTGAGTGACAATCACATCTGCTATAATTAACTCTGGATGTTGTTGCTGCTGATGATGATTGTGGTGGTGATGATGGTTATTATGGTGTCCATTCACAAGATGACCATTATGCTTCGACGAGGTTGACGACGTGGTCGACGACGAAGTAACTTCCGAGTCGTCACCCATTTTATTTTTTATTCCTTACTATTTAAACACTTTCCACCAGTTATAGTTACTGACCACACAATCAATTCCCTCAAACATTCGACTAAAGTTAACTAACAAGCCACTCTTTGTATTGACTGACTATTATTTAATGGTATTTAACAGAACAAGATTAATTGCCACTAAGTAGGCATTCGAGTAGTGTGCTTGGAAATAACTGTAACCACAAGGAGGAACAATGTACATAATTGAGTTTTAGACTGAGCAGAGACGAACTGACTTTGAGCTTTTTCTACGTGCTAAATTCCAAATGAATCCAGAAAAAGATGAAATGCCGAACTGACTGATCTGATATTATTAGCGACGTATTTACTTTACGCTAGTTTGTCAGGTCGTTGCTTGTCTTGTGTTATGTTATGCTGCTCCAAGTCAATGTTGCAGGGGCGAGTAGGTACAGCCGTTTTATGTTTCTCCTAACATCGTAACGTAATAATATTATAATCGGTAATAATAAAAGAGCCGAGTTTTAGGCAGGGAAAAGTGTGTGCAAAAAAAGTTGTTTTATGTTGTTAAATACAGCAGGCAGTAGCAGCGGCGCTAGACAAGATTCAGTCTTTACTTTTTAGTTTTGTGATAGCTCTAGCATGTAGACTTGTAGAGAGCGGATGCTTTTATATCCTGGATTCACACGCAAAACCAAAGACTTACACAGTGCGAGAGCGAGCGATGATCATGATCATGACTATGACGAAGTAGGATGTCGACTGGAGGAGGTGTTCAAGTTTAAGGTTCTTTGCTTCCATTCCATACACGAAAAAGATCGGTGGGTGGTGTTGAGAGCAGTAGTCGGGTGGAAATTCTCCATTCGGGGGCTTCCTCACTTCTCTATAACTCCTATCGAGCTGGCCAACTCTTTCCATCAGCGAAATCACTCTTCCGTTTCTTTCTCCTTATAACATAGCATAACTCTGTAACGATTGTAACTACCATAGTGCGAAGCACTTGTCTAATGCATGCTTTTTCAAGCCTTTTATTTGCTTTTTCCATTTTACTTCCACACTCGCCTCTTTCCACTCTCTCACTCCATATGAAATTGTGTGCACATAGCATAATGTACATACACACACCACATGACAATGTCCCATCATCGTATTTTTTACCACTTTTACCATTTACCACTGACGGATGGAAAATCTGGTGTGCAGAGCACATATTTGCCTCATGTACATGCATTCGCAAATCTCTTTTACTTTACTCGCACATGTGAAGTGTTCCACAGTTATATAGCGCATGCATAGGCAAATAAGTGGAAGTCTGAAATATCCTTAGGGAGCGTTCACATATTACGTCATCACAAAATTCGGCATTTTACCACCCACCCACCCAAAAATCATCAATCGTCATCTTCAGGCCGACCCACCTACCCA
>VYYJ01003865.1:0-15103 GCA_021029165.1 Cyphoderus albinus
TATATCAATGATCAATTCGTAACAGAGTTCGGATTTCGTTCTTGTTAAGCTTGTTCGGTTTCAAAATTATATCGATGCGATGACAGGAAAATTTTACATACCAGGGATTTGATAATCAAATTAAATATTTGATTAACCATAATCATTAACCATAAAAGAATAATAATTCACTTGTAATTGTCGCTGATGATTCTGTTTATTGGCAATAGGAATGAAAAGCAGGAATTAGAGTTTATTTCTAAAAATTCTCTAAAAGTCTCCAAACTAGATTAGATTGGCTTTTTGAACTGGCATTTCATAATATCATTTCCTTGCTGGCGTTGTTCGAGATGCTTGCTGACAACTCCGACTCTTCTGTTTGCTTCGCAATAGAAAATCACTTTTCTGTAATTGTATGTGTAATCGTTGTACCTGCTTTACATCAGCTTTCATTGAATTTAACAATGCAATGCTTGGCGATCCTCCGTTTTCTACGCATATTTTCTAGGACCTTGAACATGTCTCAGACGTTTGTAGTATCTTATGTGTGAAAATGGGAAAAGTTTGTAATTATTCCTTGTTCGACCCAAGTTATATTATTGTCATGCAGGTGCGAGACCAGAGAATGTCGGTATCATTTATCCGTATCCGTTCATTTGATCCGTCCGTATCAATTATCTGTATAGTATCCATACTGTCCTTAACTTAATTATTCACATAGTAAATACTCAAATGTCAATGTATCATTCATTGATAAAATCCTAATTCTGAAAGAGCTTCTTGTAACACCACCAAATCTTGTAATTGCGAATATTGCGATTGCTTCATTTGAAACATGCTGGCTGCGTACCTCTTTATATGTACACTGCTTTTTGATCTGATAGGAAAACGTTTCATAATACCTATATATTTCCTGCATACAAGCCAGAACCTTGATTTATTCCAAACGACCTTTTAGTTCATTCACGCCGATTTTCATTCAAGTGTATTCTTTCGAAGCATTTTATTTTTATCTTTGATGTGCGCGAGCAGTATATAAATGTGTCATCTAACGTGTTATATAAAATTATTATTATCTTTAAAAGTGTACTGAATGATAACCATATTATGTACTCTAATGAGGTGAACGGAGATGAAGACTTTAGTAGGCGTCATGCTTTCATTTCGTCCATGTGTGTAATATGCACATGGAAGAAGAAACCAAAAAATTGTCTTGTTTCATGTGGATAAAATATAAAAATGCAGCCTCTTGTGTGCGAATATCCTCGATGAGATTATTTAATTCAGCCTCTGCCTATCTACCATGAAACTTTACATTTGCAATCCTGTAGTGTCTTGTACTCACAGTCAGTGAGAGTCATATTCAAAGACTACAACAACTGCGAAACAGGATTAAAAAATCAAGGTTACGCTACTCTCCACTATAAAATCGTTTGCCTCGTGCTTCAGTTGTATAAAAAATCGCACATTTAATTCATGCGTACATATTACGTATTAAGCATTATCTTATTTGCACCTTCACAAGCAAGCAACAAAAAAGAAACAAGCACAGGCAGGTGTATACGTAAATCGCTATTTATTTATCTAAATCTTTTTGGATCAGTAAGCTAATCTACAGCGTAATATAACCTATAGTATATAGAAGCTTTATTACAATTTCGCTGCTAATATGCTTTATAGCAAAATGCTAAAAAAATAAAAGTTTCCTGCCGTCCTTGCGCGAAGAATAACAAAACAAAGATATTAGAGAAGTTACATTGTATGTATGTATATAGTAGCACTGACATTGGGTTTATAGTTGCTTGAAAGGTAACTAATAAAAGTTTAAGTTTTATTCCAAAACAGTCTTAAAAGTCTCAATAACTTTAGCTGAAAAGCATCGTGCACCTGCGAATAATTCCACCCACCGTGAATGAAGGACAGGCTGAGATGACAGGAGGTGAATGAATATTACTGACATGACAGCACTTTCATGTATGGCTTATCATAATCATGCAATCCCATGCTAGAACGGACTAAAAGTTGTTCTAACAAAACTGTGTGTGTCACTAATGTGGTATGTTTGCTTTGCACATTAATGGGAAACTATTCCAGAAATTGTCATTAAGCGGTTCTATTTCACAAGAAAATAGTTTCACAAAGGGAAAAGTCAATTGCCTTTTGCATTATCTCTGAATTGTATAATTGTGGCAGCAATAACTTGTCGTCAACTCATACGAGACAAACATTAACAGACAAGATAATGAATCTTCGACTCATTACCTAAACTATTCAAGTTCTATAGAGTTAGTTCCTTCCAACGTGTAGTGAGTAGGGAGCAGACAGCTACAGAGACAGGATATTCCTTCAATTTCAACCAACTCGACACAGTTGTCGTTCTATTATCGTTTAATGAAGTTACCAACCACCAAGCTGTGCGACTCGACCGGTTTGCTTTTAGTTGGTTGGACAGTAATCATTAGACTACACGCACATGTATTTTTCGCTTTGTTTCAGCGGATATAAGGCTGGATTTGAGTGTAAAATTTTGCAACTGGAAAGCTTCTCAGTGAATTTCTTCTCATTTTTATAGCTGCATTAATTCGAACCATATTGTTTCCCAACGCTCTGCCGGAGATGTTAGTAACTGTTAGTGTTTAAAAGCATCTAAAACGAATGTCGTGTTATGGTTAAAGCCAAGCTCGTGTCTTGTAATAAAGTTCAGTGAAGTGCACTAATAAAGTTTGACCGAATTGCTTCGCTAGCCTCCATAGCAGTTAACCGAAATTACGAAATATTCATGCATACTATTTTAAACTGTTTTCGTAAATTAACTTTGGTATAATAATAAGTGCATGAAAGCCTATTTAAACTCCACAAACGGACAAATAGATACATATATACGGACTTAAATATCATATTTAAAAAAATAACTGTCAAGCATCAAAATTACAAAATGTGGAAAAGTTCTCGCCTACTGTCGCAGATAAAATGGAATACTCGACTGGAATGTCTTCAGTTGAGAACCTTTCTCAGTACTCCTATGCCCGAAGTGGCTCAAATGGACCCTAGCATCAAATCCCACAAGGATTTGTACAACTTTAGCATAGAAAAGGTGAGGATGAGAAAGGAAGGTTTATCTTCTGCTGGTTGTCGTGATAGAATCATTTGAATATGAATTTCCTATTTATGATGTTCCTATTCCATATTCTGCGTAGTATTAATGTCAGTTTGGTATCATTTGCATCATTTGGACGATACATTGGTGGCAGGAGATTGGATATCATTTCACCCCGTTTGTTTCCAATTTCGCGTTAGACAAATATTTGCACTTGGAATTTTGCCAGGTCGGAATCTACGGACTTCAGATGCATAATATTTAGACGTCTGCCAAAAACGCAAACTGTCAGCGTGTCTTGCCTGTCTTAAAATAAGGTCAATGTCAATTCAAATTAGTTTAACAAAAATTCAATGACCGGAATCAATAGATCAGTTGTTTTGTCAGTTGTCAGACTGATACTGATGTCAGTTTGTTTAGGTTCAGCTCATGAATTCATGATGTGAAGATGTTAATTGGAAGATTGAAACTAAAACCATTGTCTGAATTATGGAATTGAATTGGCCAACTTCCTAGTACAATTGTGGATTATACAATATGCAATATATGACATAATATTAATATTCCGTTGATAGCAGTCATAGATAGTATATTTAGAAATTCCATTAGTACTTCTTTAACAATAGTTTACACTTTTGCGACTTTTACGTTTACGACTTTAATAAATAAACCAATCATTGTCATTGATTCATTAGCCAGAAATCTTCTGGAAAGTGCTTGCCAAGCAGCGACTAGATTGGAAGCAAGACTTCACATCAACCTTGGAAGGAAATTTTTCTACTGGAGTGAAGTGGTTTGTTGGGGGAAAGATAAACGCATCAGGTAGAAATTTTATAACACTTACATCCTTCCTGATAGCAGTCTGGCTCGTTTCACAAGAAATTAATGCTAAACATTTTAATGTTATTAGTCAACTGTGTGGATCGTCATGCGCAAAAGGATCCTAACAAAATTGCCCTCATTTTCGAAAAAGATGAACCCGGTCAACATGAGTTCATTACTTACGCAGATCTGCATAAACTTGTTGTCAAGTACGCGTCTATATTGAGAACGGTGGGTAATGTCCAAAAAGGAGATCGCGTTGCTTTCTACTTACCGTGTGGTCCAACAGCTATTGCAATGGCTCTTGCATGCGCCAGGTGAGTAAGGTGATTTTTTAATGGTTTTAGAAGGTTCAATGAATTTCTTCAAAAGATAATAAAAGTATATATGTGTTTTTTTTAATATACCAGAATCGGGGCAATACATTCCATAGTCTTTGCTGGATTTAGTGCAGAAGCTCTTTCATCACGAATTAATGATGGTTAGTAAGACATAATGATGTGAATGTAATAAACTAGTGCCACTGCTCCGTCGGACAATTAAGCATATAACATAAATACATAAGCATTCTTTGAAAGTATTCAACAAAGTGTCTTTTATAATATAGAGATTTTTGTGTGACACTTTCCAGCTGGAGCAAAAGTGGTTGTCACTTCCGATATTGCAGTCCGAGGCGGAAAAATTTTGGAACTAAAGAAGGTGGTAGATGATGCCTTAAAGCTTAGTCCTGGTGTTCAAACTGTTTTAGTTGACGCCAGGGACGGTGATACAAAGCGAGTAACGTTACAGCATCCCAGGGATCACTTTTTACAAGACTTAGAACGAGAAGGAAATGGACCAGACAAAATAGAGTACATGGATAGCAATGATCCTCTGTTTATTCTCTATACATCCGGCTCCACGGGAAAGCCTAAAGGTCTCGTACATTCCACTGCCGGCTATCTCTTGTACGCCATGACCGCGTTTGAGGTATGGTTGAGGTTTAGATGTTGATAATTAAGATGAGATTTCACTAACTTCTAATTAATTCACTGAATTCATACTTTCACAGCATGTGTTCCAGTTTCAACAAGGTGACTCATTCGGATGTGTGGCAGACATAGGATGGTAATTACCACACGAAATTGTAATATTTTATCTGTTCTTTTATCATTTACAAATGCTCAACTATCCCTGTGCCTTAGGATAACTGGTCACTAGCTTACTAGCTTACTTGCAGATTTTTTGTGCATATTTTTACAATGATATTTTCATTGTTTTCACGAAGGATCACGGGACACTCGTGTCTTACCTATGGACCAATGGCATTCGGTGGCACCGCACTTTGCTTTGAATCTATTCCCACGTATCCCAATCCCGGTATGTCAATGTTTCAGAAATAATATAATAAAATATATACAAGAAACCGGTGACTAGAGTTTTACAATATTGTTTATATATTTCAGGAAGGTATTGGGAACTTGTGGAAAGGCTCAAACTAACGCATTTCTACGGTGCTCCAACAGCGCTGAGATTACTCATGAAGTACAGTTCTGATTGGGTTACAAAGTATGACAGATCAAGTTTAAAAGTGCTTGGCACCGTTGGTGAGCCAATTAATCACGAAGCATGGGTTTGGTACAATGAAGTTGTAGGAGAAAAGCGATGCCCTGTGATTGACACTTGGTGGCAAACAGGTTAGCGAATACTTCATTTTATTATTGAATTATTTTTTTCTTTCTGTTTGTACACCTTCTGATGAAAGAGAAATGTTTGAAATTTCAGAGACGGGATGTGTATGCCTAGCTCCTCGACCCAGTGGACCCAATGACCCCATCCTGCCTGCAATGCCCATGAGACCATTTTTCGGAATAAAACCACTCCTTATAAATCCGACCAAAGACGAAGCGACTGGAGCATTGGAGGGACCTTTGTGTCTTGAAAAACCCTGGCCGGGAATGGCTCAATCGATTTGGAACGACAGTGGTCGATTTCAAGAAGTATATTTTAAAGATCATCCTCCACACTATTTTACAGGTGATGGGGCTATCTGCAGCAAAGAAGGGTACTGGAAGATTACTGGAAGAATGGATGACGTTATTAAACGTAACAGGGCATCGACTGGGAACTGCAGAAGTGGAGGACGCTATTGTATGTAATACGTATCAATAATAATGTTACAAACTCATTTATCCATTTATTTGCTTTCGCAACCTTCAATTTGACACGAACTTAATTACTTTTCAGGGAAAGCATGAATTTGTGAGTGAGTCTGCAGTTGTTGGATTTCCACACGAAATTAAAGGTGAAGGTATCTTCGCATTTATCGTATTAAAGGATGAGTTTAAAAAAGCATGATAGAGCCCAGGTGGAAAAGGAACTCAAAGCTGTGTGTAGAAGTCAAATTGCAGGATATGCCGTACCGGATTACATTTTGGTCAGTAATAAAAAACTATTTAATACGTATTTATATCAGTGCAATTTGACTGAGTTGTCTACTTTGAATCGTTAACAGTTTCATGATGGCCTCCCTAAAACAAGATCTGGGAAAATTATGCGTAGAATTCTTAGAAAGATTGCCGCTGGAGGTGGAATGGAAGAACTGGGAGATGTGTCAACCTTAGCCGATCCGTCTGTAGTAAACGTTTTAGTTAAAGTGAGACAATCCCTTGCATCTGTTCCAAAAAAGTAAGTAGATGTAGCCACAAGGGATTTTCTCGATAATTTTTGTGTTCAATATTGAACGTCTTATTACTATTTCGGTTGCCTAAATCAAATTTCTTTATAAAGCATTTTGTCTTTATATTTTATTAATGCTGCGTTGCTTCAGGCTAGGAAATTAACACTAACACTAAACTCGAGGCATATGGTAAAATTATAACCAGGTAAAAGTCGGAAAGTGATTTAAGTTACAATTTTATTATATAACATAATTATTATCTTTAGCATAAAATAATGTGTTTTGACGTCTTTGATTGATGTAATATTAAGTGTTATTCTAGAATTTAAATTTTTGAAAAGAGATTCTATATTTTTAAATACAAATTCCAGAATGCCTTCAAAAATACGATTAAATTAAACTTTTCACATTTGGTGGAGATGGACGGAGGGAGAATGAGATTGGTCTGATGATACAAAGTCGAGTACTTACTACATTACTGTAAAAAGGTATTACCTATCAAATTAAGGGTTTAGCCATTAAAAGGAACCTAGTTTAATGACCTAACTTTTCAACACACAATAGATTGCTAACTTGTACTACTCGGAAAAATTGTACTACAAAATCGAAAAGATCTAATAAAATCGAAATATTAATGATAAGTAAAAGTGAAATTGATTTACAACTTATTCCCATCTAACCTAGAACTGGGTAACAACATGTCTTCATGTAACCTTAAACGAGACGTAGAAAGTGAATGAGATATTGTTTGAAATTGATTGGAAATTAGGTTTACAACTTCAGCTTTGATACAAAAAGGGTTGTTAATCAATTGTAAAACCTAAAATTGGTGAAGACATTACAGTTATTTTCGCCTTGCAAAAAAGCTAAATGTGTTGACTATTAAGAAAAGGATTTGCTCGTTACTGTTTTCACTCAGCAAACCTGAGTCAGCAAACCTGACTGTGTGTCTTACTATCTGATTATTACCGGTAAAAAATTTACATTTCAAAAGATTTGATTATAAGTTTTATGGGATAATCGACATCTTTGTCACATGCTCGTTGACTTCATTACAAAATTCAACACCGATCTCAATGGCAAGCATGTTTTTAAGTCATCTTGCAAACTATACTATAATCAAAAGGTCTATTCAATCTCTAACTGTTAACCCTTTGGATATGAGTCACTGACGCTACGGTGAATTTCTTTCTCTAAATGCTCTGAAGCCTGAAACCAGCTAATGTCTGTAAAATTTAAATTTACAAACAATGCCATCTTCAGACAACAATCGGATAACCATTTTTGTATATCAAAGATGGATTTACTTGACAAGAGCGAATTAACATATCCATTGAATGGTTAAATGGTAGTATATACATAGCAAGCCATATGTATTATAATGATGCATGATGCATTACACATAATCACAAAAAACGGCTGCAATTGTGATTTATAGATGTTAATTTCACACTTAATTGATTGTTTAGTGTTGATGTTTATTCATTTTATGTACTAGCGGACTAAAAATTCACAGTTCAGTTTCGTTTCTTGACTATTTTGACATTATGCAACTCAAAGTACACGTAAGAATATGCAGCAAATAAGTTTCAGGTTAGAAAGATGACCATACATTTTAGATGAGTATGCAAAATGTTTATTGTTGAAATGTTACTAATTACTGTACTCAACATTTATTAGTTACAAATGGTATTATTACGAAAAACTGTTCAGTATTTAAATTTCACCAGTTATCCACATGTGATTAAAAACGATCTAACTGAAAATTCACTATGCAAACTCTACTGCGTAATGAACTCTTGAGAATAATTTTAAATTTTAATTAATCAGCTTCGTGAACTGACTGTGTCTGGAAAAGCAATTAAAATCGAGTCATGGTTGTTTTCAATTCCATTGGAAAGGAGAATTTCACTGTGAGGAGCTTGTGCAAATGTTTTGTTTAACGAGGTTCTACTGACGTAAGACTCCAAGTTACAACAAAACAATATTACGTTACATATGTACGTAATACTAATAGTAAGTTTACTCTGCACCTTTCGAGTAAATGAGTAACGACGCCAAAGAAAATGCCTGAGATTTATTGGATCCGCTTCTTTTTAATAATTTTCAACACTGCATTGTATGTACGAAGCCTGTGGTTTCTGATTGCCGTCATCGCCATGTACCATGTAATTTCCTTCTACAAATGCAACTGCAATGAAATAATTTTTTTTGTCAAACTCATGACCCAGTTTATACTATACCAAACAATTCATTGTTACGTAACAAATTAGATAATCTTTAGATTTTGTCTTCAAGTCTGTACTCCGTAACTTGTGCCCTCCATCAAGTAAAACCATACACGTTTAGTCCAAAGTTTGTACTATACTCAATTTGTAAATATAGTTGTCTCTGCTCCAGTTCATTATTACAATTACTAATTATACAGAAAGTCAGGCGAAAGTGTCGATAAAAAGCATTATATATACATATACTGGCGTTTTAGAGCACATTGGAATTTCCAGTTTCGACTTATTATACAGAGAATTCTTGGTTCTTTCAAATAATTAACCGTCTTACTTTAGTCAGAGCTGTAAAAACCGAAATCAGATTAGATTGACCGTGACCACTTTAATGGACAAAAGTGAAAATTCATTGGCAGCCTAAAGCATATTTTTGCTTATAATATTTAGAAGCAATGATTGACAGGTGACACATACATGATACTGCAAACTGCTAAAATAAGAAACTCCCATCCATCCATTTAATAGGTATTCAATTTATTTTTGCTTGTGCTAATAATGTTAAGTAAGGAATAGATCAGGCGGTAAAATCAGGTGAAATATTTCAGGCGCTACAGATCTGATCTGTAAATGTGGTTCTGCATACCAATTTTCGGGTGAGCTTACGATCATTGATGAGGAAAAATTCACGCCCTGTGTGAACATTTTAAGATAACACTGATGAACTGAGGAAAGTGCAAAATGCTGTTTACGGGTGGTAAATTAACGTGGCTTCGTTGTTTTTGTTAACAATTAGTTATGGAGTATATTAGTTTTCTAACCAGCTTACACAATGAATAAGACAGCAGTTCGATTACCTATTGAAATATATTTAGGTTATGTTATGTATGTGGCACCTCCAGAAATATATGACAGATACACCTTCTAGAAGTAGACATTCGCAAATCATTTACCTATTAATACTATCACCAATGTGGTAACGAGAACTTATTTACTAGGCTTTGTTCATGATATAAAGTTTGTCTCAACCTCATTAGGTCGCAGTGAGACGAAGGTGTAAATCAAAGGCTAAGTCCGCGGAATAAAAATTTAAATAAAAATATTTACTCATTTCTTCCTTTCAACAAACAATTCTCTAAATGAATCCACTTTCAATCTATAGTAAAGTGAGCTTGCATTGATTTACTACCTGAGCAATTCACAAGTATGGATTTTTACGGCAGCCATCAAACAAGGGATAGGTTTGATTTCTTAAATTTTTAATCCATAAAATAGTTTGAAATGACGCAACTCCAAACAGCTTTTTAAACCTTATAATATGCATATCGTCATCTATGCAAAAAATCGAGGACTGTAAAAAAAAAATTTTTCCATCGGTTTATTCAATCCGTCCCATCCGTAAGGTTAGGTGTATCAGGTTAGAAGTGGCAAAACTTTAATTAGTTAATTTTGGTATCGCTAATTATCCAATTAAGTAGAAACTCATTAAGGGCTAAATCGATGTAGTTTACACAGAAACGTCATTGCAAGAACAAATACTAAATAAAATTGAAATTACAAATGAGCAAGGTCACACGGAACGATTGGCAATTAATTGTAATAAGTATCACCCAAAAGTTACAAGCACTTGACATGTCTTTCAATCACAATAAACAAGACTGTCTAATAAACACAAATTATATTTTTATATTATGGTTTCGTTTTTCATTGGTGCAAAAAACAAATAAAATTTAACCTATAGTATTTCATTATCATAAATAAATATAAACTGAAATCGACATAGGGCATGGGCAGAAGAGGCGAGCAAAATGGGTCTAAAGTTTCACTTATAGGAACTAAGTCTGTGTACTGTGTTGTGTACAGGGTTGCTTTGAATTTTTCTGGTCATTTTTGTTTTATTTTCAAGGCAAACGAGGAGTTTACTTTTCATATTTATATCATACTTTTCCAAAATGACGCAGTGAAAAGGTCAAGACTACTAGATAATGCAACTAGCAACACAGACGTGACATTGCCACTGTTAGGATCCAATCATTACAATTGCAGTCGTTGGGGGTGGGAGCAATAAAAATGAAATAAGTCAAAAATTGAACGCATTAATTTTCTAGTTTAATTACTTAAATATAGTATTGGAGTGTGTGAAGTTAGTAATGAATTTTTAGGTAATAAGATGCGTGTCTGCCACTCACGTCAGATACAGCAATTTTTACTTTTAATCCTTGACTCGATTTTGATTGTGTCAAAAAAGACAATTAAAAACTCATGTTCGTTTCATCTCTGTTTAGCTTGCCGATATTTTTCATTTTTTTCCCAACGTTTTAATGTCAGGTAACTGACACACGTTTTACGTGTGTGGTTTACATGCAAACTGCAAACAAGGTAAGTGCTTTGGACCAAAATGTGAAAGGAAGAATTGCAGCAGATTGTTATCAGTTACATGCAACTCAGGAAACATCAAAAGCAGTTCCGTTCCAGAATTTTAAAAATAGAATATTTACCCATAATGACAATGACAACGTGAAATGAATGAAGCCGGTTTACTTTGTGAACCTTCGCAATATGATATGAAGATCATCATTCTATTTTTGGATTAGTATGCTTGAATCATCGAAATGTTTAGTAATTAACATACCGAAAATTCCAGAAACTCCCAAGGTAGGCAACACACCAGAGATTGTTCTATTTAAGCATTCCATTATTGCCCATGTCCGCCCACCCTTACCCCAAACATTCATTTGTGGCAGATAACGCTCGGATCACTCCTAAAATAAACTTGAACATGGTGAAGCCAACACTTCGCCGTCGTTCTGAACTAACTAAGACATTTTCAAAATCTTTGGACAAAAGCAAATACCTTCATATTTAATAAACTGATTTATTCGCTGGATGAAGCTGTGCATGAATAATTTTGTTAAATTATATGAGATTGTGATTAATTTTCTGTACTGAATCCATGCGAAAAAAAACTAAAGTGGCTATTTGCTTCTTATTTAATGTGAATGAGTACTGCTGGAAACCCCATAATAATATTACACAAGTTCATGCATGCGATTTGATGCAATAATTGAATATTTGCATTAAAATAATCGCTGTGCTCAAGCTCAATGGTATTGTAGATAAACTTCAAAAATTCTCTCCTTTCTCATGAAGATGAAGGTTTGAGTGTGAGAAACTAATGATTATTCAGTGCCACACGCTGGAACTGGAACGATTATCAAACATAATTTACTATTCAGTTTGCATTAACTCAGCATTGTTTCAGGGACACTTTTGGGTATTTCTTTCATAGATAACAAATATGTTTTGTACATACATATCTATTGCATTGTTAAAATGCAAAGTTATGCTAAAAATATTTAATTAATTACATTGCAATCTTTGTGCGTTGTTAGGTAGATCCTGCACCTATTGAATATTGTACAAATTGAAAAACAATAAACTTTGCTTTAAACAAATACATACATATAGATACTGTGTCTCAAAGGCATTTTAGAGCAAACTTGATTAGATCATGTTTCTGCTTCATGTCTTCCACAAAGTGAATTTATTGCGCAACAAAGAAAACTTATGAAATACTACTACTTATGTATGCCTTCCTCCAATAATCTGCTTCAGGAATAGTTAATGCATCAATAAACAAACCGACAATTCTGAAGTGATATACTTGAACCCTTTTACCGATACTTATTATGTATTTTCATTGAAAGAAAAAGTCGGGAAGCTTGTACAGATTTTCTACTTTACCCTAAAAATCAACCTGTAACATTTGCTAACAACAAAAGCTAAAATAACATTTATCTCCAAGAAAGGGACAAGAGAATAATTTCTTTTCTAGTTAGAATTTTACCATTTAAGCTCCAATAGCAGTAACAAGAGGAACAGAATCGGATTACAATATGAAAAGGACAAAAGATTATCGGGGTCTTTTTATTTCCTCAATTTCCATTGCATGCCGTCTATCATAAAATACTTCCCTTCGTAGACTTTATTTGTTTTTCCTTATTGAAACTGAAAGAAAGAAGTAATCCAAACGGTGGTTGAAAGAATGGTTGTAAAGCCAGATGCAATTGTACATCATTTGCTTACTTTACCAAGCATTTTTATTTCTCGTGTGAACTTCTAAACCATTGTACAAGCACATGCATGACTAGTTAACTAACGTAAATTAGTTTAATATGGAGCTAAACAGTACTACATAATCCAAGTTTGCTTTTGATTTTTTACTTTTCAACAAAGAATATTCAGATCAGCGGAGCTGCTCCACTCTGTGCACTCATTAATAGCATCTAAAATAATGTACAGTAACGACGGTATTTATTAAGTTCAGTTTTACTAGATGCATTTGCCGCTTTACTTACTTAATACCACACTTCCATTATTTCATAAAGAGCAACAGCCAATAAGTAAAGCATTCCATCAATCGTGAAACCAAGAAGATTCCTTCTCAACCTAGTCATCTCGTCATGTTCTTATGTTACCCAGAGAAAAATCGTGAAAAGGGAGAAAACCCAACGCATGACAGTCCAGAAGCTTTAGTCTGTGGAAATCACTGGCCATGTCTACAGAGGAGTAAATCATCATCCGTACATATACTTAACTACCTTTTCGTTCCTGGTATTAAAATTTGATATGATTTGTGAATTTTCTTTGTATTTAAAGAAGTGTGAAGTTGTTAGCAATTACATAGTTATATTTCTAATCAGGGATAGAAAACTCGGGTGTTTATCCATTCACAAGTAATTCACTTCTGTTAATTATATACTTACGTATGTTATATTATGATATTTTGTTGTTTTATTTTATTTGGTGAATGAAAGTTTTGTATTTATGCGTACTCAATGAAATTCAATTGAGTCCACAGTGTATTGTTAAGAGAATTGTGCACACTTTGTCAAAAATGGTTTTGTAAAACTGATTTCGTTGGACAGACAGAAATTTGAGAGTCATGAAAAAGCCATGCGAATTCCTCTCTCGTTCATGAACATTTGAATTTTGCGTGGTGATCGCCGCAGTTCGTGGTATTCACCCGAAACAAAAATACTTACCTTATGACACCGTTCAGATGGACACTTCTTTGTATTTTCTTCACCCTGTACCTCCTATTTGGAGGGTCAATTTTCATGCTCATCGAGCAGCATCATGAAATCCACCAAAAAGAAGAACTCCATGTTTTGCGGCAAGACATACAAGGTAAAATTAAGTACTGAATTCAGTATATTTAGTGCATAATTTATTTAAATAGTTGATTAAATAACTCCATTTATAATACTTATGTAATGTACGTTTACATGTTTAAAGCAAATTAGCAATACCGTCTAGCCGTGATTTATAAGTGGCGTTTCTTTATATTGTCAGAAATAATGTTCCTTTAAAATCAAACCTTATCACTTTACATTTGTCCAGAAATAGTTAACGGCCAATTTTTATTGTTCTACCAATGAAATTAACGTTCTGAGAACATTGTAGAGTAAAGACACTTATGTATGAATCCCGGTTAGCCGGTATTGCTGTAGCAAATTTTAAATAAAAAATAATTTAGACTGGTGGACTATTTATTTTGACACAATAGCAAGGTTCAGGTTAAAATTGTTTTGCAAAACGAGAGAAATCTCTGGAAATTTTTATTAGAATAACTTTAGCACATTAAAGTTTACGGTTTAAAAAGGTCAAAAGTAGCACTACCTCAACAAAGTTTGATGATGTTTACTCTTTCAGATAACATTTGCTTGAAAAGCAACCTACCAAAATTTTGATTTTTTTCGGTGACGCTAGCGAACTGTTTTAGATATGAGGTTATAAAGATCTCCATATATGTACATACAAGTTAGTTGTTAATAGAATAATATGCAAATTTAATATAATTGAAGTGTATTCGCCTTGTGGAAAATGAAAACATTTATAAGGTTCATCTCCAGAAAATGAGGATAGAAGATCTCAATAAGATAAGAAAATGCGTCCAATGTATTTCGTTCATTATTGAGCTGGTGTGATGTTGCTAATGCTAAACATATACTCGATACAAATTATTAGAGACAAACAAATCAGAAAAGCGGTGGCGGTGTGCCGTACGCCTGTCAAGGAATGGAAAAGTAATAATTTTTAATAATGTCCATTACTTCTGAAGTAAATGTTTGAGTCCAGGCTCCAGACAGTTTGCCTTGCCCCAAACATACTGCTTATAAAACTAATAAATTACATACTTTAAAAACATATATCCAAGACGGTTGACTAGGAGACAGTTTGAGGTCATTATAGAGGCGATGCACTAAGCAATGGTCTGGGGGAAAGATAAAATAAAAGGATGGTATTCGAGTTTTTCTGAAA
>VYYJ01003866.1:0-15102 GCA_021029165.1 Cyphoderus albinus
TCGATAACGGAGGACTCAGAGGAGGAGGATGATTGGTGAGCTACGGTCTCTATTGTGGTTCCTTCGCCGTTCATTGGAATTGGCTTGAAGCCCAGATTTGTTGGCCCGGGCTTCCCAAAGGCCGGTACTGGGATATCCGGCACTGGAGCAAAGGCATTATTATTGTTATTTTGTGGCTTCGAAGGCATCTGGAATCCACCTCCGCCGCCAATGGGAGCTTTCCTCATGCCTGACCCCCAACCCCATCCTGGAGTGGTCCAGCCTTGTGTGGTGGTAGTAGAGGGCCAACCTTGCGTTGGACTGCTCCATCCCGGAGTAGTCCAGCCTTGTGTAGTTGATGACCATCCAGGAGTGGTCCACCCTTGGGTCGTAGAACTCCACCCCTGTGGCGCTGGAGTGGTCCATCCTTGTGTGGCACCTGAATCCCAGCCCCATCCGTCTCCGTCATCGTTATCTCCACCTCCAGCGTTAGGACCTAGATTTTATATTTTATGTGAGATTGACATATGAGATTGATACAGATTTCCCTAACATTTGGAGTTTACTTACCCCCACTTGGACCAGCGTACAGCCCCAAAGACACATTCCTGTTTGTATTAAATCCCAGCGACAAATTCAGGGGCGGACTGGGGAAAAATAAACCGAGAGGAAATGGCATCAACACGGGGAGGATGACACTCCCCCCGATGTGCTCTCCCTGAAAATTGTTTGCGTTCGCAGAGACGTAATTAGGCAGAGTAATAAGCTCCTTTTCCTCATCCTTGTTTATGTTGATCTCTATATTCGTGCCGAACAAACTCAGTTTCTTGCGATCATCTTCGGAGAGGTTGACGAAAGTCACCTTTGTCACTTTTACAGGCTCCTTGAAGCCACCTTCCGTTCTCTTTTCCTTCAACTCCTTCACATCCACCTCCAGTTCCACTTGCACAGGATTTCCATTCGGATTGGGGAATCCAAGAACGCCTGAAAATAAAAATCCAACCAGAAAAATTAAACTCCAGAAAAAAAAAAAATTTTCAGAAACAAAATTGCAATTGAACTCATTTAATAACCGAACCTCCAAGGATTGCAGCGGAAAATACTGCAATCTGCAGTGACAATTTCATTCTCAACTTAATTGCTCTCAGACTCAGGAAACTTTTTTTTCTTCCGCACACTCTCAATTCTGGAGGAAACCTGGGCCAGCTCGCTCAAAGAGAGTCTTATTAAAGTGCTTTTGTTTGACACACTAACACATTTTTAAATGCTTATGTACTCGGGCAAAATGGGTCAATCTACAAACCATTTTCAACATTCACTTTCAATTTTTCACCTTTTCAATTTCTTATCTGAGCTGGTGTGTGTGGCCACACAAAAGTGGCCACATCCCATTCACATTGTTATTTTGTATCACACAGAACAGAATCAATCAGGCAGGTGCAACAAAGAAAAGGAAAATTACCGTTACATTTCTATTTTTACCATGAACTTCCATTCCATGAATCTGAAGGAAAGCTGATACACATAAGACATAGCTTTTACAGTAAAGAGGAATTTCCTAACTTTCACTAGATTTACATCATTTAGCTCTGCTGCACCAACTATTTATTTTTAGCCGATCGCCTTTCATTTTCAATGTATGAATTTACAGAAAGTGAAAGTGAAATGACTTTGACCTATGATCAGATCAATTAATTTGGCTAATGACTGTTACATATATTTAATTATGATGTCCGAATCCAAAAATATATTGATTAAATACTATTTCTGTTATGACTTAATTAAATGTGTTGCACAGTGCCCCGACTCTAGACGATGAGTTAACATTGGCATTGAATGTGCCATTGCATTGTACGCTTAAATGTTAGTACAATTGTAACAGTTAAGTTTGATCGTTATATAATTACTGGAGAAGGCGGTACAAGACCAAACTAATGAATGCGTTCATTCTATGTACTATGCAAGCGATTCATTTCTACGTTTCAAAAATTACAATTGGTACATTTACATTTAAATCTTCTTTTCGATAATGTGAGATGATAAATGTTTTTTTTTCATGTGAAAGAGCAATTTTTTATCTAAATGCAGCAGCAAATAACTTTTAACGGTATCGATTTTTACTGGAAGGAACGGTTTTCGGCATTTAATGATTAGTCATCAAAATGACGTTTTTTATTGTAATTAATTGTAAACTGTAAATATTCTTTTATTTCATAACAATTCAGACATTGACATGAGACATCATGCATTTATTTAAGTAATTTAATTATACACTTTCAACCTATTAGTTTGATTCTAACATTTCACCAGGGCCTTTTGGGGGACATCGTGGCGTGAGTGAGAATCCGTTGATTGACATAATAGGGCGGTTT
This sequence comes from Cyphoderus albinus, assembly GCA_021029165.1. NCBI lineage: Eukaryota > Metazoa > Arthropoda > Collembola > Entomobryomorpha > Paronellidae > Cyphoderus > Cyphoderus albinus. Next base: position 2,352 of record VYYJ01003866.1, read on the forward strand.
CAAGCCGTGCTTGTGCCTTGGTTTAGATTTGCATAAATTGTACAGGACGCCGTTAATGTACATTAAGTAGCAGTCCTTGCAACGCCTTCCCACTTTCCCTTGCCATTTCATTCCTCTCACTTGATTATAATTGTAAATCACTCCTCCGCCTCCACCAATTTGAGCATTCAGTCCCGTCGTGAAGAGCGATTTCCTCAAAAGATTTCCCGATGAAGGTGAAAAAGGCTCCAGCAGGGACCTCCAAATGCTTCCAGAGGTTGATGTCGGTGGTAAAAGTGGAACTGTGATGATTTCCGTTTCATTCTGAAAGCAACAAAAAATCAAATTCTTGTTTAAGTGTTAGAAACAAAATCGAAGTTTAGCCGGCTATTCAATTAAACTCTTCAAGTAATCATGCTTAATTTACTCAAGTTATCCGTTCACTTAATTAAATAAACGTACATTATAATCACACAAGGCACTTCCGGTGTTGCTGCTGATTCCATTCGTCATCGTCACCGCTGCTAGTGGTTTACTGTTAAAGGTTCCCGAGCATTTTGCAAAAAGTGAATTTTGCAAAATCCTCAACATCTTGACTAATTGAATTAAGCAGTTCACTAATTAACTACAGTTACACTCAACGATCAATTAAAATGCTTTTAATTTTTAAGTTCACATCTGTCTGGTTCGGTTTTTTACTTGTGCACAACTTGCACAAAAGGTAAACAAAACTCAATGAGCTACCACCAAGCAGATGAGCCATTTGGATTTTCGCATATCAGCTCTAGCTCTGCTCTGGAAGCTCATGTGTAGATTGCAGATGTGGATGTGAATGATGCATGCACTATGATATTTTTATGAATGAATTTTTAAAGTATGTATACCCAGCAATTAAATAAGTTAAAAGAGCAACATCTTAATTGTTCATGTTGAATAAATATCAAACAATTTATTTTTTAATTGCTTCTTCAATCGTGTCATGTCTTTCATTTCCATTCCAAAACACCTGAAAAAACAAATCGAGGTAACCTGTAGATTATTTCCATTTCTTTAACAAATTAACAATTAAGAACGTTTATTTTACAGTTTAGGAAAGTTAAATGCAATCAGTGGTATTCATTTATGCATACATACAAATGTCGCCGGCACCCTCTTACCTCTTAATTTTAATTAAGTATCAATTGCAAATTGTACTAATTACGCAGAATTCACCCATGGAGGAGCTTAAAGATATTTAAGTACAGAATTTCTACAAAAACTTTTTCACTTAAAACTAAGCTTAATTCTTGCTTGATGTGCGTATTGGTATTAATTAAAATTAATTATTATATACCATTATTTACAGTTTTGTCAATTTTTCTCTTCTTGCTTGCCTTTTTTACAAAGGGGAGATTTTAAGCTTTTGATACACCGAGTTTACGACTTTACCTTTTTCTTCAAACCTTAATTACTTAAATCATTAAAGTTAAATATTATATGGTGCAAAAATTAATACTGGGAGTTAAAAACGGAAAAAAATAGATTACGTAGGTACCATCTCCAGAAACGCAATCGTTAGTTATCATAAAATTTACAAAAATATTTTAACAATATCATAAGGTGAGTGAGAGTCATTAGTCAAAGGACGAATTAAATCATTAATCAATTAAGAGCGCAGTTATAACTCACTAAACCAATTTTCAATTTTATACAACTTTTTTTTGCAAACCTTATCAAAACTTCATTTCCAAATCTTTACAAACAAACACATGTAATTTAAAACAAACTTATACTTATCTCCGACATTTAAATGGAGCAGTTAATATACAAAGACAATTTGAAGTTAAAGTAATTAAAGTTACACTGTTATACCATTAAAAGTTCAAAAACATTACTTCCAACAAAGGCGTAATCTTAACAATGCTCACTTATCTAAATACAAAATTAAAGTTAATAAGTTGTACTTCCTGCTTACGCTCAATAGTATAAAATAGAAAAACAATTGGACAACAGAATCATTTTAATTTAATCAGAATAATCATCGCTGTCATCAAACACGTACTTTTTTGCCTTGTCTTTCACAACCGGCTCATCACTTTCACTTTGGGAGTTGGCTTTTTTCCAGATCGCATCAAAATTTCGCGCAGGCTCAGGTTCCTCATCAGAGTCTTCAGTCTTCTTGCTGCTGCCATTTTGCTAATTACCCAACAACAAATTAATAATTAACGTAAACAGCCTTATTTTTTTCTCTAAAAAACGGACAAATACGAAACGAGGAAATTTCAACTTACTTTAGCGGCTGCCTTTGTTTTGGGCGCTGGCTTCGCCTTCGGAGCTGGAGCCTTCTTTATCTTTTTCGCGACCGGTGGTGCTACATCACTGTCAGATCCCGATCCAGGGTCACTCGCCGCCACACTAGCAACGGATCCCGGGGAAGGCGGTGGCGAACCCGATTTATCCGAGGAGAATCCTTCCGACTCTTCATCATCATCCACATACTTTTTCCGGATGGTGGCTGCAGCCCTTGCAGATCTGGCACGGGCCGGCTCCCTGGCAGGAGGCGCACTTTCCTCAAAGTCCATATCACTTCCAGAGAGCGAGACCTCATCCTCGCTGTCACTTCCCTTCTTGCCTCTGCCCCGTCCTTTCTTCTTCGGGCTCGGCTTCTTCTTGTCAAAGCTCAGCTTCGTCTGCTTCATTCCATCGGCAGACTTCTTGCCACGACCCGCACCACTTCCACCAGCCTTGCGTTTCGCCGGCGCCTTTTTCGGAGAAGCTCCCGAATCCGAAGGGCTCACCTTGTCATGCAAGCTCGTGTCGCAGTCTTCGACCAGCGCATCGAACTCGTCTTTCTCTTCTTTCACCGCCTTTCCTTTCTCCTCCTTCTTCTTTGGTCCTCTCTTCCCCTTGTTTTCCTTCGTCTTCACCGCGTTCTCCGCCTTCTTGATCATGTCGTCCACATTCGGCATCACCTTCTGACCGATCGGACTTGGGCACACTTCCAACACCGCCTTTTTATTTCTTACGGGACCCTTCGCTCCCTTCTTCTTGACATCGACTGAGCTGCCACCCTCATCCTCTCTCTCCTGTTTCTCCACTCGGTCCAACTCGGTCATGAATGTGTTCAGATCGTCCTTGTAGAGGTCCTCTGGAGATTTCTTCTTTAGAAGGTTTAGCTCATGGATTTTACTGTCCCGCTTCTTCAGGAGCTCCTCTTTGTTCTCCAGGGTCAAACTCCACATGTTCATGCCGAGCAGATAATTGTACGGGTTTTTCTTATCCATGTCGTCATTATCCTTCTTCTTCCCACTGTCCACCTCAGCCTCATGCTCCTCTTGCAGCAGCTTGCTCTGTTCCGCCTTCCATTTTTGCATCGGATCGGGGTCGTACTTCGCCTTCTTCAACTCGGCAATCATAGCTTCCTTTTTTTTGTTTTCGACAGTCAGCTTGCCCTCGCACTTCTCCAGGATGAACCTCGCTTGATTCGTGAGCTTCGCTGCCTCAGCACCCAACTGTCCAAGGAGGAAGTCTCGCCTCTTCACGTAGAACTCCAACCTCAGCTGAAAATGTTCCCTCATGATGTCCATCACGGACGTGTACTTCCTCAGACATCCATTCCTGTCAAAGAGGACCATCGACGTCATGTTAATTCCGGTCTGGAGCTTGAACACCTTGTGAAGTCCCTCATTCTGGTATTTTTCTAGCTGTTCCTCCTTCATGGACACGACGAACCTGACCGTGGTATCGGTGTGGTATTCTTTGTAGTCACTGATAAGCGCAGGCTGCTTTTCATTTCCAAGAATGTAAGCTTCCATCACACCTTCCTTGTACGACTGCGTCCAAGTTGCAACGGGAAGCTCAGTGATTTCGATCCTCGTGTCACCCAGCAGACTGACCACGCCGTTACATGCATACTTTTGGGGTCCAATTTCCATAATGTCTCCCCTGTAGTTTTTGTACCAAGGCATCATCGGCTCGGGCTCGTCGCCACTCAGCATTCTCCTAATATTTTTGACAATCTCCCTGGGATTGAAGTTCGGCACTTTGGTCATCCATCCTGTCCCAATACCATCAGCGCCGTTAACCAGAACCATGGGAATGAGCGGGGCGTACCACTCCGGTTCAATTTTCTGGTTGTCATCAAAAAGGTACTTGAGAATCGGGTCGTCCTTTTCATCGAAGATGAATCGTGTCAATGGACTCAGCATCGTGAAAATATAACGAGGAGACGCAGCGTCCTTGCCACCCTGCAGCCTAGTACCAAACTGACCGATGGGCTGGAGTAAGTTGATATTGTTCGATCCAACGAAGTTCTGCGCCAGTCCGATGATCGTGGACATGAGAGACTGTTCACCGTGATGGTACGCCGAATGCTCCGCCACGGAACCCGCGAGCTGGGCCACCTTCACTTCCCTCTTGTCGTTTCTCTTGAGGCACGTGTAAAGTACCTTCCTCTGACCGGGCTTCAATCCATCCACTAGACTGGGAATCGACCGCTCGTTGTCCAAATTGCTGAAGAGGATCAGCTCCTTGTTGATGAAGTCCGAGTAGGTGATGGCCTTCACATCCTTGTTGTAAATGATGTCTTCCGCCATTCCCATCTCCTTGCGAGCCTTAAGTCCCTCCATCCACGAAGTGAGCCAATCCTTCCTCTGATCCACGCATTTTTTGCTGAAAGCCATCGTGATCTGGTCGTCGTCCCTGGACCCTTCGTACTTGAATTTAATACGATGCCGCTGCATGTCAGAGAAATACTCCTTCGCCTCCTTGGAAGTTGAAGTACCCAACCCCTTGTAGTACTTGACTCTCCAGGATTTCCAGCCGGGTTCCTCCTTCTTCCACTCCTCCATTTCAGGAATCGAGTAAAAGGATATGGTTCGGTTGGCCTTCGACACTTTCACGATCGGCGTGATGAATTCCTCCATAAAGTTCATTTTCAGCAGACTGGGCCAGTTATGGTGTATGAAGTTGATGATCAGGCCTTTGATGTGAGATCCGTCGTGATCCTGATCAGTCATAATCATCAGCTTGCCATACCGGAGAGTCTTCATGTCATCTTGAGAATCGTATTTCTGCTTATACTTCAGCCCGATGATCTTCACCAGGGCATTGATCTCAGCGTTTTCAAGAATCTAAACATTTCCCATCGTCATCATAATTATTATAATTTTAACAAATAAAGTGTAATTATTTTAGCTGAAAATATTTTGTAAATTCTTGACTGACCTGTTTATGAGAAGCTTCTCGGACATTTAGAAGCTTACCCCTGAGAGGGAACACGCCATACCGATCTCTTCCCACGACTCCAAGACCTGCCACAGCCAAAGTTTTGGCTGAGTCTCCCTCCGTCAAGATGAGTGTGCACTCTAAAGAATTTCGACCACCAGCATCGTTGGCATCCTCCAACTTTGGGATTCCCTTCAATTTGTTTGTCTTTTTGCCAGATTGTTTCTTATCCAGAATATTTTCTGCCTTGAATTTAGCCCAAGTTAACACGTTCTCTACAATCCCGGATTTCAGCACTTTCGCATAGAAAGCATCAGTAGGTGTGCATTTCGAGCTGCCAAATAAAAACAAAAAAAATTAACAATTAAAATTAACATTAAATTTTTCAATTTATAGAATTTTTATTTTTCTCTATAAAACTATTTAAATAAAATTCTTACCCGAAGGACTTGATCTGCAAGGTCATATTTTCCTTCGTTTGCGAATCGAACGTGGGATTTTCAATTAGACAGTTGACAAACACCCAAAGATGATTCTTGATTTGCGCTGGCTTCAGCGTGAGTCCATTTTTGTTCTTCTTCTTGATTGATTCGGTGAGATGCTTGATTAACATATCCGCAATGTATTCCACGTGGCGGCCGCCCTTGGTCGTGGCAATGCTGTTAACGAAGGAAATCTGCTGGAATCCGTTGTCCGATGGGCACACGGCGATTTCCCATCGGTCGCTGCATTTTTCATATTGGAACTTGATCTGATTTCCACTCTCGTCCTCTCGTTCCTTCAGGTAAAGATCGACGTAATCCTTGAAATTCTTGATCTAAATCACAGACGAGGACAAAAACAAATACACAATTTAATTGCAAAACTTCAATGAAAAAAAAACTTTTTATCAATTTCAATTTACCGTTAGCTTTTTCCCATTCAGAATCACTTTGCAACCGCTAGAGCCCGCAATATCGTAAGCTCGGCGCTGGAAGATGCCCACGATGTCATTATCAAGTCTTTCCATCTTGAACTTGGTCAAGTCAGGAGTGAATGTAATTTTTGTATAGTCATCTCGGTCAAAATCCTTGATCTTGGGAGCGTGAGCTTTGCTCATATTGTTTTCCCACACCTAAAAAAAGAGATGACAATAAAATGTAGACTTTAGAAAAACTGCCATTAAACAATTTAAAAAAATAGTTGAATTGTTTGTAAAATTCATAAACAATTGCCAACCTGCTTGAAAGCTCGCTTATACTTTCTGGACGCAGTTTCAACCACGAACTTTGTACTGAACACGTTACAGAGCTTGGCTCCGTAACCGTTTCTGCCACCGGTGACTTTTCTTTCTTCGTCGTTGAAATTAGAAGACGTCAACAAATGACCGAAAATCATTGTAGGGACGTACATCTTCTCCTTTTCATGATGGACAACCGGAATACCTTGACCATTGTTCCAGATAGTGATGGTGTTATTCTCTCTGTGGAAATGACAAATCAGGAGAATTACTTATTAAAATAAAAAACAAACTTATTGTACTGTAAAAGTAGAATTAATAAAAAATATTTTCAACTTACTGATCAATATCAATTTTAATACTGTCCATGTTATTGTCCCGCTGCTTGTTATCTGCAGCGTTCACCAAGATTTCATCGAAAATTTTGTACAAGCCCGGGACGTAGGTCACTTGGCGTTGAATCGCCTTCCCTTCCTCAATAATCCATTGCTGCTCGGTTACAGCTTCCACGGACCCTGAAATCACCAAAAAAATCCGCGTTACAATTTACAATCACCCACAGTATTATTAATAAAATTTAATTGAATAATGAATTGAATATTGAATCAATGACAAAATGAAATGACTTACCGATATAAGTATCAGGACGCAGAAGGATATGCTCTAAAGGAGTTTTCTTCTGGTAGATATCTTCAATCTTTCCTGCCTTCTTGCCAGTCGCACCCTTGGGCTTGGGTGGTGACAAAACCACCGAATCATCGTCTGACATTGTTTTGGTTGAAAACTGAAATCAACACAAATCAAAGTGGGTAACAAGTGGTTAGGTAACACTAAACTTGAGCCAACCTCTAACTGAATAGCATCTTTTTTTATTCCAGTAAAACTAAAAAATTCATTTAATGCACCACACCTGTCTTAATACGCAACGCACACACCCACCCAACTACCCAACCCAATTCGAAACATGAACACAATACAATGTAAAATGAGCATTTAAAGCATGCAGTAAAACTAATTTAGCTTGTGGTCGAATTCAATTCACACAAAAAGCCGGCTTAACATAACAATGAAAACGATATTAAATGCTTGCTTGCTAAATGCATGACATGCTGAAATTATAAAAACATACAAAAACTAATTAAATTATAATTCAAACTTCTTTCTTACACAAGAACGCGCAAACTTGCCGGCCGAAACTAATTCTGGAGTTCTGCAAGACCAAGACCAAAGAGAATCGGCAAATCCTAATCCTAGTCTTAAAGAACTCCGCAATTGCTGCAGAATTGTGCCAAAAAATGACAACTAGTTTTCTGTATGTCCTGTCCCCTCTAATTGCCTGATTGATTAATATCAACAAGCCAATTAGTTAAGTTTAAGTGACTTAAGATTTAAAAAATTGTTTTTATGCACCACCACGCCACAAAGTACTTCTACTTTACCATCTACTAACCAAACCAAAGTTTAATTTTTAATAAATTGCATAAATATAAACAGGAACAGGAACTTTGATTCTAACTCTACACCCCTATTTTAACTAAAATCAACGACATTTTGACATGTCACAGTGCCGCATTGACAAAAAAATAAGGTCATGGTCATGGTCATGTCATTTCTTTCATTCACCTTTATTACCTGCCCCGGTCCTAAACCTCTTTTAACATATTTACTTTAATACTGAAAATGCTTAGAATTAAATTAAATTAAAAACAATTAAAAATACCTTACCTTTCGATTACGTTCTTCTTTAAAATCACCAGTTAAAAACTTAAAAAAGTTAATTTAAAAATAGCACTCTGATAAAAGTTGACGTTGACAGCGACGCTCGGCACGGTCCACGGTCCACTCTGCTCAATTAGCACATCCGAACTGAAAAACTTTGGAATGGATGATGAACAAAAAAGACAAACCGACAACTAAAACTCAAAATTCCTTTTGTCTTTCGCTTTTTTCTTCTCCTTTTTCCAGTCAAGTCAAGTCAACCTCCTTTTGATGGAAGAAAATGAAGTCGAGTCGGCAGAGAGGATTGAGAGGAAAATGAGAAGAAAACGAAAACCGCGTTCAACATTGCTGGTATATCCGCACATGTTGCGTAGATGGGCCAACAAAATACATGGACGGGAATGGGGGCAGGCGGTTTTTAATTATAGGAAGGAGGGCAGAGGCAGAGCAACGAACCCATCCACGACTGAAAACGACAGGACAGGACAGGATCATTTTGTTTTATCTTGGACATGGACTGGAGGGAAATGGAATATTTTGGGGCGAAGTGCAATCTGGACCGGCGGCGCGGCTACAGCGGACGCCGCAATAGGGATCAAAATTGAAGTCTCAACATGCCCCGTGTGAAAAAATCTTGTCTTTGTTTGTTGTATGATAGTTGACAAGGATATTTAGATAAAGTAAAACCGTGCGTGCGTAGAAGTCTTTGTTCTTTTAATGCGTTAATGAATGCGTTCAATTCGACCCAAGCCGTTCCAAAATCTCTGCAATTACATAAACCGACAGCAATCGTATCATTAATTTTTTTATTTGCAATTACCACACACTTCCAACCAATTCACTTCTAATTCTAATTAAAATAATGCCTCGCGGACAACTCAAAAGGAAACCAAATGCGACCGGAAGTAGTTTTTATTCCAAGCTCCCAAAATGGCTGGTGGGAAAGAAGGAAGAGCCCAAGGCGAAATTATTGCCGAAAGGAGATCCAATTCCAAAAGTAAAAGTTCTCAACGGCAGCATCATGGACAAAGCTTTGACTTTTGTGACTTCAGCAGTAATATGCTTACGTTAGACAAGCATATAATATTTAAATAATAATTTAAAAGTCAGATTGAAAGCTGTGAATAAAAAAGTTATCATTATTTATTAATTACACTAATTACAGTTATCCTTTTCGTCCTCTATGGAATTTATTATGCTTATCGGCAGATCATGAACTATCTAAAGAGTCGGAGATTCAAAGCTTCCATTACTTTGATTTACCCACAACCCCCAGTAGTTGGACAAACCCTATCATGCCGAATCCGTGTAAATATATTTTCATAAGAAAAATGTGATTTTAACTTTTTAACGCAAGTTGATTGTACTATTAAATTCCAACTTAATTCACTTTTACACAGTTCAAGGGAACAGATTCAGGAAAATATCTTACTCGAGGGTCTTCATTTATTCAGGAACTGCGGACAAATCCGTACGCGATAAATATTATCGTGCACAACAACCGCCTTAAAAAGCCTGTAGCTGTGGTTCAGGAAGTGATAGAAAATAATGTGACTGGAAAGTTTTCATTGAGAATTGCTGGAACCTACGAAGTAACAGTCAATTATCAATCTGCTTTCAATTTCATAATGGATGAACCATTTCTCTTTGTGGTGAACGCTGCCGAGCCATCTCACAAATTCATGGATTTTGGGTCACATAATCCTCAAATGCTGTGCTTAACAGAGCGATGCGAACAATTCATAAAAATCTCGTGCAAGGATAAGTATGGGAATCAGTGCCAACTTGATGACATACAATTAGACAAATTTCGATTTGATGTTTTCCACGTAAATTACTTTTTTAACATTCACCTTTAAAAATTCTCAATCTCACCGTCCAACAGAATGCTTAATCAAAATTAAATATATTTTAGTTGGGTAATGTAATTCACGTGGACCATGAATTTATTCTGCATGAAGCTTCCCCTCCTTTTAACGCCCAACCTGAAAATGAGCAGGGTCACAAAAGCATTTGCCTCCGGTTAATACTAGACGAACCTGGCATCTACCCGTGTACCCTTAGCTATGATAACCACCTAGTTCTAGGCCCGTTGGAAACTCAAAAAATAATTGTTTGCGTAAGTCGCGACGAGGAGGAAAGATTGAAGAGTAATCTGTTCGGAACTTATCTTCCTGGAACATTAATGTACAATGGACATTGCAAGATAGCCATTGTGGGAGACGATGACCTTCAAAATTTCGAAGAAGGTTTCATCGGGATCTCAGGAAAAGGCCATGCCTTAATGTTTGGCTACTGGTCCGTCCAGCTGTACACATTTCCCAGAGTGACGTTTCCCATAAACGGGAAAACGAAACTCAATTATTATGAAAGTGAACTGTTTAACAATGATACCGACACGGTCAACTTTTATGTCGAAGACGGTCTACAAGAATCTGTGAAAGTGGAGATGGAAGCGGAAGAAGCGAGAATCCTCCTTCTTACTTTTGGACATAACCAAGGATTTGGTTTGCGTATGTTGAGATATTCATTGACAAATAAAAATATTTTCCGTCACTTAAAAAATTACTTTTGTTACATACAGCACGACTTGGCTTCACTTTCCAAGAAAAAAAGGAGTTCCTTCGGAATCAACTCAAATCCAATCTACCGTTGTTCACATATTTCCGGTCCTGTATAGAGAAGGTGATTCATATTCAGCCGGGGAATATAATCAATACTACTTTGGACCAGGTTCCCACTAACAAGACGGATTGGCTCATCCCGTTCGCCGTAAAATGTGAACCATGCGGCACCTCAAAACTACAAAAAGGTCACACCGAATGTCAAGGGCATCGATTCAGAACAGCCAGCTATTTGAAACAGCATGTGAATACGACACAAGAATGGATGGATCATCTCTTGGAGACCTTCTTTGTTGACTCAGAAATGTTCCATAAAATGGGCGGATCAGCGTTGCTGCATCCAAATAGCTGTAAATTTTCTGGAATGCCACTTAGGGTGTACAGACTGGCTGGACAAATTCTGGCCAAGGCGTTGGTCGATGTTCTCCTCTATGGAAAATGCACCAAGCTGAGTAACGTGAAACTAACGAGGAGTTTACCTTGCGTTCTTGTTGGGACTTCCGTCTCACTACAAAGTATAGGTTAAAAAGTATTTACATTTAAATGTTGCACATAGCCCCTGAAAATTAACTTGGTTTCTTTTGCAAGTTTTTAGAGGCAGATGAACCCATTTACTTTCACCGAATAATTAAGCCACTCCTCGAATCTGATATGAGCGAAGAGAGGCTCACTTTCACCACAATCCCCTTGTCAAGGTCGTCTTCCGAATCCGTTGAGTAGATAACAAACTAAGCCATTTATTATATCTGTTCTAATTTATTCTGCAATTATTTGTCGGCCTTCATTTTTTTTATTATGCTGCTTTTAGAATAATAATAACTTGCTACCCAACGGATCCGAGATATCAGTTACTGGAGAGAATTTGGAGTATTTCCTCAATTTGCTTGCTACTCATCGTTTGATCCACACGGTGGAGCAAGAGATGATTGCCTTCAGAGATGGGTTTCATTTTGTCATTGACCCTGAGAAACTCTGTGATTTTTATGAGGACGATTTACAAGTATGTAAACTGTCGCTCCCCACTTTATTTGCAAAATAATGATTTTTTTTTTACAAGATTTAGATCATAGACGCCATAAATAATAATGTTAACTTTAATGCTTAAGATACTGATATCAGGCGGCTACAAATTCGACATTAACAATATAAAAAGCTATCATCGGGTAGTGAAAGAGGTGGACACGCTGGACCGAATAATGAGAGAGCAAACCCGTGGCAGAAATATGATCAACGCGGAGAAAGTACTCAACTGGTTTTGGCACGCCGTAGAAAATCTGTCGGAGAAAGAACAATCCTACCTTATATTTTTCACCACTGGAAATTTCTCATTGCCTGCTTGCGGCATGGAGGATTTGAACCCACCTTTCACCATAAGTCTGACTGGCAGCTTGAACCATACTCCGAAGGGTCATCCTCAGTCAAATGAGATTGTTATTGGCGATCACGTCTGCTTCGACAGTTTTGAACAAAGTCTTCTACAGGCTATAATACCAGCGTCGGAAAAAATTGTGCTTCCAACTGGGACTGGACAGCAATTGATGATTTGCCAGAGAAATGAAAGTGGGAAACATTTTCCATGAAGAAGTGGAGGAGGAGGAACCGGAGGAAGAGAATGACACAGATGCATCATCTCAAGCGGATGCTACTCAAAATGAATTGAACCCCGATGCATTTTTTAATTGGTTGAGAAGAAGGGTTAACCTATGAAACTCCCAGCAAGTAGCATATAGCATACTTTGGGAAGCCTGCCCCATTCTTAAAAACTCAACCCATGAATGATTTTTATGTATGTAAGTACACGAATTAATAAAAACGACAAGACGAACACAAGAAACTGCCTCGTGAAATTTGATCTTTCTTTATACTAATCATCGTAATCAAACGTCTTATAACGTAGACATTTGCATAGATAGAATAAAGCGGTATGTAGACCACGTTGTGACTTTGTGAATTAGGCCGTACGATAAAATGTCAAAGGTTAACGTACTCGTTTTACCTGTTTCTC
>VYYJ01003867.1:0-15098 GCA_021029165.1 Cyphoderus albinus
GGAGATTTGTTTTGAAAATGAGAAGAAATATGTATTTCAACAATGCGACCCTTATACAAAGGCAGAGGGGATGAAATTTGCGTTCCTGATCTGTTGATCATTTCCATTAAAAATTAGGCAGGTTTCGAAGATTAGTAGAAAAAGTCTTATAAGGGACTTTTCTATTAATGCCATTATGTACTTTTATATTTTTTCTCTGGTGCAATATTATTGTCCCTTTTTAAATGATGGGCTACGATATGTTTAACTTTTTAGATGTCTTATCATAGATTGGGGGATTCTCCTTTGAAGTTAAATGTCGATCTACCGTATAGTACCCAATTTCCGGGTTTTCCTACTTTTCGCTGGAGGGTGGCTACTTTTCCCAAATGGCCTTGTTGTTCCTGTTTTGCCACGGGAGTCGCACACATTATAGATGGCCTTACTGGAAACACTTTATTCAATTCAATTTAATTATTTATAAATCGGTTTTGGGGACACATCCCTCTTGGAACGCTCCAAAATGAGCTTTTTCACTTCTCGAGCTAGTGTTACTGGCATACTGCAAGTGGAGTCGTAAATTGTGAAACTACAAAAGTTACTCTACCAGATGGTGTGCTTACATTTAAGATTAATGCTCACATTTTAATTTGGCGCCGCCATTTATGTCGGTAAACCGAGATTTAACTACCCTCTGTAAGGTTGCAATATGGAGTATCTGACAGGAAACATCACGATCGACAAATTGAGTTTCGAGCTAAGATTTTCACCAAAGGTTCCACTTATGAATGGTAGTCATTGCGCAAAATCTTAGGATGGATAAGCGGCAGAATTCTGAGATTTGATCTCGAACATTTTTTACTTCCTTATAGGATTTAACATGGGAAAATCAATCTAGGACGGGGTTGGTGTTTTTAACATATTTTTATTCAAAATCAATCAACGTTACTGAAAAATCTGAAATCAGAAAGGTCAAAATATTATGACTTTCAAATTTGAGACCACTTCACACAAATAAGGCCTTTCCTTTACAAACTTCACTTATGTTAATTAAAAACAGACATTACATCACTACTATAACAGGTCTTCATAAATTTCAACCACCGTTACTTAAATCTTATTGATATTGACAGCAATTAATTGTTGTTTTTTGCATTTGTTTACCATATATACTTGTACAATTCATCAGTCGTGCAAAATTGAAAAATGTTAAAAACACCAATCCCGTCCTAGATTAATTTTCCCATGTTAAATCCTATAAGGAAATAAAAAATGTTCGAGATCAAATCTCAGAATTCTGTCGCTTATCCATCCTAAGATTTTGCGCAATGACTACCATTCATAAGTGGAACCTTTGGTGAAAATCTTAGCTCGAAACTCAATTTGTCGATCGTGATGTTTCCTGTAGAGATCAAATCCAATGTTTGTGCTTCAATGTCTACTTACAATTTTTGCAAAAGCGATATAAATGGGAAAAAGGTTTGATGATGTTTAATATTAAAAATTTAAAAAATCGACTTTGCAAATTATTTTGCTTCAAAGTTCATTTGATCTTATAAATACATAATAGTATACTCTCCGTTTCGATTGGAAATGAGGTCAACGTTTGATACACTTGAGGGAAAAGTGCACCCGAAGCTGTTTCAGGTACTTTAAGGGAATGGTCAGGCGTTGATGCAGTTCGTAAAGATTAAGAGTAGCGCCGGCTTATGAAAGGGGTTATCCCAGGTCGGAATTCTTGCAACCACGAACGAAAGAGCTCGGCAGTGAGCTGTAAAGTTTATCGACGTTGGCAAAGGACTGCGTGGAGACGAGGTGGGCAGCTCAGAATTGCCTCGAGAATACGACGTTAGCCTTCCCGGAATTTCCGCGATTTATATTTCATCGTTGCAACCTGAGACCCCCTGCGATGCAGAAATGACACTTCACGATGCACTATGTTAGTAAACAGTTTGACCCAAAAAGGATCAAAATAGTCAAGAGGGTTTTCGGAGTAAATAGCGTTATCCGACTTTATTTGTTTGCATAAACATTACGAATTTTGGTTTATGTTGGTAATTTTGGATGTAAGTTGTCATATTTAACTGAAGTCTAAACAACAACTCACTTCTTACAACCAAAACGGATTACAGTTTTAGTTGGTCAGGCCAACTTGGTCTTAAATTACTTTCATTGTGATATAACAGGTCTAGGCATTTTATCAGCTGTCATCATCAATTTCTTAATTAAAGACTAAATTCCTACAACTCAGAGGTTTTGAAGTAATCGTGAAAACAGTCGTATGTATGAAAAAATTAAACTAATGTTTTACGAAATATTTGTTACAAGTGGCATATTGAAACATACTATACGAATCATCAAGTAATTTATTATAAATAGTTCAAACAGTTCTATTTATCTACAAAATTATATTTTTCGCTAAAAGTAAACTTGACTAAGCAGAATTAGAATTCTACTTTTTTTTCCGTCATCAACTTTTGTTACGAAACATGTAAAATATTAAATCATCTTATTGGCAGAATTCCTTGTTCATTGCGGTTATTAATAACACGGTCAATTCATGATTGTTTACCAAAACAATAATATAAAATTTAAATTTAAATAGTTTAAAACAGAACCAGCATGGAATATAAAGTATTCAATATGCATTTTTGTCATAAATAATTGGTTGAATTTTTATTTCCTAGTGAGAGAGGCTCCATGAAAACGTTTAAAATGACAAAATATACAATTTAAAAGATTTATTTGGAAATTTTAGATGGTTAGATTCAGCGCTCACAACTATAAAAATAAATTGTGCTTGAAATTTATCTTATTAAATAAATCATAACAAGTCAGTTAAAAATTCGTGATGTTTTTATTTTTGTTTTTATGTTTGTACAAAATATTTACATTGAATGTATGCACCAGAGTTCTGACTGAAAGTTGAAAGTGTTCTGTAGTGAGATTGGAAGATACAAAGCACTCCCGGGTGGGTTTTTGCTCTATTATGGCATAAAATATATACAGAAACTCTTAGAAATCCCATAATCCAAAAACCTTAAAAAACCACAGGGTGGGTTGAAACATCAAAACATCAAGGGGTTTTTCCTACCCTGGAAAGATAGCATCTAAATGTCGAATTGTTACCTATAAATATTTGTAGAAAAACATTGATTTTAGCATTTCGGATACGTTTAAAAGAAAATTTGCATGCAAATATAATTTTTGTAACTTGAACTTACAACTGATGTCGCTGCATTTGGAATGTGCCTCACAAATTCCGCCAGAGATTCCACTTCCTTCTCCACCTTAGATCCATAACCATATCCACCCTTTACCGGCAGTGAGTACGCTTTTCTATCGAATGGGTAGCCCATGGGTCTTCTGTCTGGGTATTTGCGGTAGGGTACCCCGCACATCAGATAAGGAGAGTTGCACGGTGCCGGAGTATCGACGTCATCTAGTACTACATCCTCATCGAAGTTAGTAACCATCGCGAATAAATCAAACTGCATCCCCTTGGCGGTCCCCTTTGGAAGGTATAGATGTCTAGGATGTCCACAGCCGCAATAATCACTTTGACCTCCATTTCCGGGATCCCTCAGTATGTCTTCTAAACCACGGGACCAAGGCTTTGTGAGGGAGGAATCCTGGGAACTACGGGTGATAATGTTTTTGCCGTGACGGAGCTCCACCGGAAAGACATCCATCTGGAACATGAGTTTCCTTGTCTCTTCCATCGTGTGTCTCCTACCATGTTCGTTGAATCTTGGTGCCATAAAAATTCTCACCATGCCCCGGCGATTCAATGTTCGCGCGCAGTTGTTCAAATGTATGGCCAGGGAGAAAGTGAAAGGCTCATGGTCTAGATGCTGTACGCAAACGTCCACGTCTACGTCGCCCTCGTGAATCAGACCATCGATACCTTCCTCTAAACGATGTCTTCGAATATTCCAGAACGTTCTTACACGGTTTGCTTCAAGGTTTTGTGCTACTCCTGTCAACAGTTCCAGGCTGTGAACTGTGACACCTTCCCACTTCAAGGGCCACTCTCCATCGTGCACCTCGTACGGCCCCAGAGTTTGCTTGTGTGTGTCAATCAGGACGTCGACCAGAGAATGGAGCATGTGGAAAGCCGGATCTCGAACAGCCGTGGCGAAGTCACCCATAACGCCAACAGATAGATTACATCTGTAATCAGGGTCTGCTGCCAAGCAGATTGCGATGTGACCCGTGTTATGAAATCCCGTAGCTGTGTAAACGTCTGGGTTTACATTTAAGGTTCCGTCGACATCCGCCTCCAAAGTGTCGCCCAGGTGAATGACGCCACGCCCGTTTCTAATATCCAGCGGTATCCCACCTCTGACTCCTGAACTGGATTTCCTCGAATGGGCGATCAGAAATCCTTGCAGGCTGTGGGACACGAGTAGATCCCGAATCGCTGAAAGATTTGCGGCGATGGGAAATGTAAAGTTGAAAACGGGATCGTTAAAGTGATCAATGTCATTAAACGGGGTGCCTCTTGCTCTTGGCGTCCATCTCTGTCCGGACAGGCGATCCACCAGTAGTGAATCATAACCTTCTCCGAGATTGACTCCAACATGAAGCTGGTCAAAGGCTTGCGCTAAGGGGAATCCATTGGAAAGGCGCTCGGCGTTGTAGCGGGCTATAAATTGATGATGGGTGTAGTAGAAAAGCTCGCCACGACGGTCTGGAGCGTGATTCTCTTGAGGTACCAGATACTGGTGCCAGTACCAGTGATGTTCGTTCAGCATGATGTCTTCTCGGAAGTACCAGAGGGCGTTCTGGCCACCAGTGGCTCCCTGTGTCCCATTGTATGGGATGCACCTGCGGTTCGGTCTTTGACTTTGGCTCTGGCTTTGTGGCGCAGTAGGAGCAGGAGCAAGAGCAGGAGCTGTCAAAACAGTGTTTGGGGGCTGACTTCGAACGGCCCTCACTCCTGATCCAGAGTAACCTTGACCATAGGAACCAACGCCTTCACAGGGGTCAGGGCTTGTAAATGGTCCGTATTTATTTGTGGTCGCTGCAGGTGTTAAAGGTGGCGAGTTAAATGTTTTACTACATGAATAATGAGGATTGAAAATGATCCCTCTGAAAGGGTATTGAACCAACTTACTTTGGTAGCCACCATAGTAATCGCCAGCTTTACCACCGTAATTATGGTAACTATGTTCGTTGTAGGATCCACGATAAGATGACAATGGCGGTGCCCTGGGCTGTCCCAAATCTCTCTTCTTGCGGTTTAATCCACCAGATGCTTGTGTTCGATTGTTGAAGCTCAGCCAACTCCTGAATCTCACATCCCTCACTAAAACTCCAGGGGACGTCTGACACGTTCTCACATTAGTGTCGATATTTAGAGGTCTGGTGGAATCTCGAAGGGCGACCTGAAGAACTGGGAGGGTTATGTAATAGTCGGGCCAGGCGTCTATGCCAGTGGGTAGTTTTATGGCCTGGAATCCGGGCCGATGGTAAATTGCTCGCACGAGACTAACATACCAGAGGCGGAGATTCACGCGGTGAGTGCGGAGCGTGGCACGAGCTACTCGGAGAAGTTGGTCTGGTGTGGTCGCATCTAAAATAAAGTTGCATAATTTAATATTGAGTTAAAATATATTATGTCATCATCATCATGTTTTAATATTATCTTAAACAAAGTGCACATATTTATAATAATTTACTGGCGAAAGCCACCGCGAGCAAATTTGCAGCCGAAGCGTGCGAAGGATGGAAACCACCGAATTGTGAATCGTGGCCAATGAGCTGCTCCAGTTGGTCAAGTAGCTCCTGCGAGATTCCTTCGTAATCTGACGTTGGCTTGCAACTAGTCTCTGGAACGCCATAATTGTACTTTGGTTGGTATTGGTAATACGTTTTCCTCTTTGATCTTCTCTGCAAAAAATTGTTATTGTTATTATTATGTATGTGGTCAGGATTTGCGCTGCGTCTGAAAAGATTCAGGAATCCACGCCGAGTTTCTTCGCTGATTGTGGAAGTATCTGGCGGAGGAACAAATCGGGGTGGGGCGTGATAACCAAAAACCTGTGGTTCTTCTGCACACCTAAATTGAAAATATGAATGATATTTTGTAAATAAAAATAGGCAAGTAGAATCACTTCATTTCATGTCTATGTGGATAATATTTAGTCTATCAATAAATTAACTACAACTTCGTGACTGAATTTTAACAAAACTAAACTTACTGATAAGGTGTATATGCTACTGGCGGTTGCAGCAAATTTTCGGCTTCTGCATTAATCCATGGGATAAAGCGCAAAAAAGTCCAAAAATAAATTTGTAGATAAAATCTGAAACTTTTTGCCCGAAAAAACATTTTCATTTTATTACTGTTTTTGAATAGAAATTTTCAAGCACTTTTTTCCTCAATCTAAATACGTCCACTCAACACAACCACTTCAACTAAAATGACTAACGCGTGACAGAAAAACACTGTCAAATATACTTTTATGTGATAAAAAATTTTCACGGAAAATGGAAATCAAAAAATAAAAATAATATTTGAATAAGTCAACGAATAAAATTTGGGGCAGCGAGCAACGTACCCGTTATGGACGCTTCCGTCCTTGGTCTACGACGAAATGAGATTTACATAACGATGCAGCAGTTTTATGCGACTTTCGAATCATAAAATCAATTGTCATATTTTAAATGCCTAGTAGAAATGTCATATTGTCATGTAATTAATAAATGTCAGTTGCAGCAAATGCAACAACTGCAGCAGCATAAACAATTGCAGCTCCATACTTTTTATTTTCAGTGTTAGCGGATGCTACGATTTAAAGAAAACAAAAGCTAACATGTAGCAGGTAACCGGTTTATCACTAATGTTTAGTTTGTTAAAGTTATTTTTGGTTTTGAGTGGTTTTTTCAGCGAAGATGAGTGTCGCCTGTCAGTGCGATGGACACAAAGTGGGTGCATTAAATTTATTACATGCGGTGCTTAGCACTTAACAGTTTCATTTTTCATGTGAGCAATTTTATACATTATAAAAATTTAAAATGCAATTCAGCGTTGAATAATTGTGACATTGTAGAATTTTAAATATTTCTCAGTAAGATGGAAATCAATTGTATCATTTAAATAATAGAAGTTGACAAAGTATTAATATATGTAAGTGAAGTGGTTATCTCATATGATATGATTATTCTGGTTTGATACACCTAAATAAGTACTCCGCTCAAGAACAACCGGTTTTTATCATGCATTTCTCTGAATTTCTTCGCCTGACCTGCGGGCGCATGGTACCACAAAATGGCAAGGAAAACACAAATCTTATTTTTTTATTTGAGAAATTTTGTGTTGCATGTTGATAGTCTGAAAAATACAAATTTAAAATAACAGCTCTATAATATTTTTTTAAATAAATATCATTTAATTCGTAAGACTACATGATTATGAACATAATCACGACTCATGAGTGATAAATTGTAATAAATATTGGATTACCATTGGATCATTGGTTTATTTTTTTTAAATTCATTTAACTGAATAAATTCTGAGTTAAGTAATACTATAGTGACAGGGACAAAATAAACCATCGCTGAGTTGTGAGAGAACTAACGAGGAAGCGCACGACCTGTAAATTTTAAATCAGGCTGAAATTTTACCTGTTTATTCACCACTCCAATTAATAAAATTATTATGACTAATTTTTACAAGACGTTTTACAAACAGTTTATAATTTAAGCGTTTATATGGACATAGGATTCGTAATCTACGCGTAAAAGTAGTCATAATTGATGTATTGGTCGCCTCGTTACGCAAAAAAATAATTAGCTAATTAAATAACTAATTAATTAAACCACCCGTGGATTCATGGAGACGTAGTAATTGGCATGGTTAAATGCTTTCAGAAGGTGTATACACTAGTAAACTTTCAGGCTGATCTGAAATTTACAGTCCTCGTAAGCACAGAAAATTAGACAAAGGTTTATTATATAAAGACTCGATAATTTGCTTTCTTATATAAACAATCTAATGACATTACGTATGTATCTAACTATATAATGATAAGGGGTTTTATATTTTCTATAGAGGCTGCAAACGAGAGAATATTAAACCCTGTTTCTCCAAAACGCCCTTTCCA
This sequence comes from Cyphoderus albinus, assembly GCA_021029165.1. NCBI lineage: Eukaryota > Metazoa > Arthropoda > Collembola > Entomobryomorpha > Paronellidae > Cyphoderus > Cyphoderus albinus. The sequence goes on from VYYJ01003867.1 coordinate 8,091, forward strand.
ATTTTTGTGCTAACTAGATACGGACGAAAAATCGGTGAAAATCGAAGAATGGTACATGTCACCTGGATACAGCGGGCCGGCGCTCGTGTTTCATTATGCAATTGCAACATCTACTAGCGAATTAGCATTAACCACGCACTGTTACAGTGTTGAATGCAGAGGTTTTGACATACCTAAATATGCAAATTATGATATTACCTACCTTACCAAGTATACATTTCTACGAGTTTCTGGGAAACAAGCAAGTAAGCAGAAATGCCAGTGCCCTTCCTTTAAATGTTATCATTCATAAAGATTATAAAGAGGATATAAAAATTTAACATCTTCATTGTAACATCAACAGCACATCAAGCTATCGGAGAAACAAAGAGGAAAGTTAAATATTATATAAAACAATTTTAATTTACAACTGCACTAATACTAATTCCAATATTTCCACTAATAAACGACTGAAAATGGCAGGTGAAGTTTCCTTCCTGTTCTGTGTCTTGGTTGTCGTTTATGTTGCTGTTTAGAGCAATAAAATATTAGTCCAATGAATCTGATGTGAGCACAGGTTGATTTTTACGTTTGAAAGTGTTACAATTTTAAAACTATTAAAAATTCTTGACTTAAAGTTTCGTTTTTTTGCAGAAATAGTGCCAGCCCAGGGATCTCTCGTGCCTCCATACCATAAAGTAGAATATTTCAAGAGAATTTAAATTTAAAGATGAACATGTTGCTGAAGTTATTTAAGTTATTTAAGTTGCAAGTTGTTTGTTTGAAAATTTGAAATACATAAATTTTATGAAGAATTGTTTTTTACAAACTTATTTTTAACCTTGGTTGTCTGTAGTCTGTAGAGAGAAAAATTTACAAACAAATGCGATTACGAACAACTAAGGCAAAGCCTGTCCTGGCTAAATCGATCCGGCTACTGTACGAAGTTAAGAGCTGCTCAAAACAAACTCCACAAACACGGTTGACGTTGAAGCAACCAGAAGCAAAGAGACGCTTCTTTCTCATTACAATCTCCTTGTACAAGCTTAAATTTCTCACTTGCCACAATGCTGTCCGTCGTGCGTGGTTGCCACAGTTTCTAGTTGTTGCTGTTGCTAATGCTATATTTGAGACCTCTGAATTGTTTATTTTCGTTATGTGACGAACGCCGTCGATAGAACAAAACAAATGGCTTTTTTAAATAGTAAATATTATTTAGAAGTTAAACATTACTTTGAAGTAGTGTAATTTATGGTAGTTTAACGTCTTTGTATGGTCTAATATTTTTATTTTTGGAATTTTTACCTCTTTAGTTGGAACAGTGAGTGGATCCTGTTCACTAATTTGTCTTTGAACTATTCAAGGTTTACTGCTATTTGTGGTGCAAACAATTTTTTAACAACTAACATTTCGTGGATTTGAATAGTCCGTTTGAATTGCAAATCGAATACTTTAGAATCGTATGTACGTTCGTTTATGTTTTCTGTTCACTAATTTTCAGACGTTGTGACAAATGTTATATTTTATAATAAATGTGACTGTCCTGTGACTGCAGCTACGGCCGAAACAGTGTTGCTGTCTTGCGAGTTCGAGGAGTGTGGTAAGCTGACTTCAACGATCACCATCCATGCAAGGATGAAGTATAAAGACAAGAGCTTCCTTTCTGCATCTAACTTACAATCAACCTAACTTCTTTAAAATTGCATGGTAAAATGTGTCACGATTAAAATAGCGGTCAATATAGAACATTGCTAAAACACAATTTGATAAATAATAGAATAATACATTAAATAGTACCGTCAAGAGCAGGTTTGCCTTTCACTTACACGTAAGTTTGAACCTTTTGCGACTCTGGAAATTTTTTGCAAACTTCATTTTATAATGCCTTGCTGCTGATTGATTCCTTGACAAAATTATCTAATTGTTCTTTCAAATACCTTAGGATCACGATTAAAAATTTTCTAATCACGAATGTGTCAAATAATAATAAAAAATGCAAATCAAACATAAAACTATAGTCATTTTAGTCGAATAAATAATGTTTTTCTTATATCAACAAATTTTAGTTTTCAAAGAACTGCTCGAAACAGAAATAGAAATTAACCATAATAAATAGTTAAAATGCAAGGACTGCTTAATAAAATTATGAGCAATACAGTAAGCAATGAAGTATATCAACAGGGAGATGTGAATTGGGCTAAAAAAAGATCTTTTTGTCACGGTTTACACACATCATTAGAAATATTTTGTAGCATTGATTACAATAGAATATAATTTTAAAAAATGCTAAATTTAAATTTAGAAAATAAACTTTCAAAACAATAGCGTTATATAAGATATCGTTTACAGTTCTGCATTTTTATTTTGCGTAGCAAATTTGCAAATCTCCAAAAATGAGATATGTAGTGGTAGTGGTATGACGACATGATCATGAACACCACACAACTCTTACTCTTGAGCTATTTATAAATTGTAAAAGAAAAATATTAGAAGAAAAATATTTTTAACAAATCCATTTAAATTGAATAAAATCAAGGTTAAAATTTACAAAACAACTTTGAGGTAGGCTTTGAGACTTCAGAGAGATAAGTGAGAAAATCGATAAAAAATTAATTATATTATGACTTACAGAAAACGTGCTTCATTAAATAACCAATGTAATGAAACAGCACAATTATTTTAATGCTTTACTACTGCTTCATTTTCGGTGGAGACTCGTTGCGAGACATTAGATATAAAAAATATATAACAGTGTATAAAAATAACAATTTGTAAATATTTTTGCCGGGCTTGATTTGTACAAAATTTGATAATAGAAAATAAAGGAATATAATTTGAAACTGATTTTCTTAATGACCTCTTTTTAAGAATTATTTCTAACTGTATTCGACGACAGTATTTACATTCCTTTGATTCACTTTGTTAAATTTCATTTTACGTCAGCAGCCGACAAAAATATATTTTGTCATGCTAAAATTAGCCAGAAGCTCATGACGAAATATTTACAACAAGTCGAAGTAATATTGATGCGGATTATTTTTGTGTAATTTTATTATATTTGAAACATGTGATCAATCTATCTACAAAACATATTTTCGTTCAAATTAAATCTGATTAAGAATAATTGCATAATACGTATACTTCCGTCATCAGCTTTCGTTACGATATGTACATTTAAAATAGTAAAACCTTCCTATTGGCAGAATCCCTTGTGGCTGTATTTATAATATTATTTTTAAGCAACTTTAAGTAATTAAACATGTCAAACAGCATTACTTACATATCCTCTTCCTCGAGTCACCTATTAAAAAGTCCGATTGTTGTAGATTATATTCAATTTCAATCAGCAACTAAACATTGCTACAAAATTGCCATTCAAATTATTTTAATTATTAAACATTGAAAAACAAGCCTACTCAATTTTATTTTTATTACTTTCTCCAGACCAATTTTCAATACACAAATTATACATTACCTATTAAGAAATTTATTTATGTCCATGTTTTGTCAAATATTGTTAATAAACGTTTAAATTAGAAGGCATAAAAATATACCTTCAATTTCGTTTCAACTCTACAAAACACTATTATTGTAAAACTTAATAATCCTTTGTATTAGGTCGTAATTTTTAGGTTATTTTATATTTAGAATTTCAAACTATCACACGCTACAAGGGCAAACTTGAACTCAGCAGTAATACGATAAATTGTTACGGAAATTATTCGTTTCTACAAAAAGCAAACTTGAAAAATGCTTCAAGTATCTGGATTGTTAGCCACGGTTTCCTCCAGTCTCAATAAAATTTACTCGTATAACCTATACCCATTTACTTATCCAATCTCACTGAAAATATATACGCGATTAGGAGAACATTTCAAATATGCAAGGTTCGAGCACAACGAAAAATTTGTGACCCATCATTTTGTTGTGTATATAACATTGTGTTTCTTCTGGAGCCTTTCAAATATATACCAACTATTCTACCAGGAACCAAATCTCTTCGAGCGTTGTATTCGAATTATTATAGAAATATGGTTATTTACTGGGATTACCGTAATATGTAATTATGCGCGCATCGCGAAAATTCTTGCAATGCTTTACAATGCTCTACTTGAATTTGAGAGACGACACATTAATAAAAGTAACACGTCAGGTAAAATTGGAAATAGAATTCTCACTTAAAATGTCAATTTCAAGTTTACAGCTACATCGCAAAACTTAATCAAAATTAATATTTAAAATTACAGAAAAAAATTACTGGAAGCACCACAAATTAAAGGGACAGGTGGAGATTGGAATGAAGTCACTTGATTTTCTCTGCCTTTCCGTCCCGGTGTTAGCAGGTGTTGTGGACGTATTTCTGACTGACGCCCCGTGGAAAATTTTACCGATAGAGTTCGAAAACTGGATTATTCCGTTAATGGTTCCCAGAAGGCTTTTCTTCTCTACGATGACTTATATGTTTTGGAAAACGTTTTTCAATTTCCTACTTTTTTCCTTAAACGTGTCTCTGTTGCCAGTGCTTTGTTGCTTGATTCTTATCATCGATGCGCTTAAAAGGTACAAAAGTCTATACAAAATTATAATTATTTTTATGTCTAATAAAAAACATTACTAGAGTTGAAAGTTGCTACCCGCTTACAGGGCCAGGGTCAACATAGAAAATAGTGACGCTGTCGACAGAATAGTGGCCATATATCGCGATGTCCAATGGCTTTGTTTAGTAAACAACGAAATCCACAAGAGATACGTGAATGCCATGTTCGTAGTGCTGTGCACTATTTCACTTTCCTTATTCGTGTTCTCGCTTGTCAGTTTCTGGACGCAGTTGCGATCCTTCATTTTTCTCATGCTTATTGATCTGCTGATGGCCGGAATTGTGTGTATACTGATTATTCCTGGAATTGCAGCGAGGGTCTTTATATCCAGTGATGAATTCCTCTCGTATAGATACTGCCCGACGCAAGGGAATTCTCGGATTGTTGTAAAAGACGTGAATACAAGGAAAATCTTAGGACAATATTGGAGATCATTTCCGACCCTAAAAATATTCTTTTTTTATTCAAATTTCTTCGAAAAACAAACTCCTTTGATTCTACTAGATTTCTCAATGAATTTGGCGACAAACTGGATTTTATTGGATAAGTAAGAATTAATTATTATTCACGTATTGTAATCAGTCAGTTTTTCTAGCTTACAATATGCACTTAATCTATTTTCATGAATATAAAAGAAAAGAAAAGTCACTGTGTGCCCGCCTCTTCATGCTAATAAAATTCTCAAATTAAAATTTATTCTTTAGGACTCAAGTAAGTACTTAATGGACTGCGAAATTAAAGTATAAGCTTGAGAATGGAAAATGTAATTTATTTTGATAATCGAGTTGGTAGAAGATATATATAATTACCTTTTATAATGTAATTAAGCTACGACCGTTACGATGGCAAAAATGGTCATAAATAAATAAATAAATAAATAATAAATAAATATAAGATTAGTTTGTAGATAAATATGTTTCCATTTTAGTTTCCTAGATATTACTAGAACTAAAATCACGCTTTAAAAAAGCAAAAGACGGTCGGCTCTCACAAACTGGATGCCAGCATCTTGCCACTTTGCCATATCTATAAACATTTGGAATCGGAAAGTTAATAACTTTAACCACAACATGGTAATTAATTATGATTATTAAGCAAACCCACAAAATTTCGTCCGCATATAGTGGGCGTTCTAGTCGTAGACCTTTTTCCAATTCTTCCACAAATGTGGTATTTCCAACTCACGGTGCTTTGATGGCAGAGTAAGGCAGCTCCGCGAATGAAAATATTTCCCACATGGTTACACCGAATGACCACACGTCCGATTTCTCCGTGAACTTCAAAGAACGCAGGCACTCCGGCGCCATCCAACGCCAAGGCAGAGCGTCTTGATGCTTTTTCCAATAAATCCCGGACGAATAAAGCTTCCGGGATAACCCAAAGTCGGAAATTTTTGCAGTTCTATTTTCACTCAGGAGAACGTTTCTAGTCGCAAGGTCTGAATGCACGACCTGCTTCGAAGCGAGAAACTCCATTCCACACAAAATGTCTCCGCACCACCGTTTCATTTCCTTTTTGCAGTCTTCATTTACTACATTCTCCTTGTTTGCAACTTGGTAATTCCTGAGACACGAGTAGAGAGACCCAAGGTGACAAAATTCGACAAAGGCATAAGCAACGCCTACACATTTTAAATTTCCAATTTATAAAATATTTACATAATAAAATTGAATATTGTATGTGCACACATAATTATAACCTCGATTTAAATTCTCAGTATGAGCTCCATAAAATCCCACAATATTTTTGTGGGCACCCAAATAAGAAAGTATTCGAATATCAGATAAAATGCCCCTCAGTCCCACAATTGAATTTTCACTTTTACACATTTTCACAGCTACTTCAAATTCCACTCCTCCTTTGCGTCTGAGATTCGCTTTGTACACTTTGCCAAACTCTCCAGATCCAAGCTCAAGGTCAGCTATATAAAATATTATAAGATGACATATTTAGATTCTGGAATATAACCGATTCAGAATTAAAATGGTCAGATCTATAAACTGTGGCCACACTTACTTATCTCAAAATCAGCCTGTTTCATCTCCCATTTCTCTTTATCATAGCCGCCAATCATCCATCTAAACATTTCATCCGACCCATTTAAAAAATTTGCCTTTGTTTCCTCCAGTTCATATGCCTCGTGCTCCAATTGTTTCCAAAATAAGTTTTTGCGTTTTGCCAACGCCATCAGCAGGCAAATTAAAATGAGGATGACTACTGTTGGGGCTACACACCATTTATTATTTGTAACATAGCATGTATAAATTGGGGTATACGTATACCTAATCACGTATTATTTATGTCTAAATTAGTTGGTAATACATATACATGTTAATTTTATGTAAATTAGTTGAGTTGAGATCTGAGTTGAAATGGTGCGGCATAATAAACAGTCAGGCACGTCCGCACCCATGTGGTATATAAGGCGATG
>VYYJ01003868.1:0-15097 GCA_021029165.1 Cyphoderus albinus
CGTGGTGCGAACCTTCACTGGTATGAAAAGTCGTGGTGCGAACTTTCACTGGTACGAAAAAAAGTGGTACGAACTTTCCGCAGGTGCGAAGTAGTACATGGTACGAACACGCCTAGACTCCCAGAGGAGTCTAGGGGACAGGAAATTTTGGGAGTTGTCAGTGCTCACGTATGGCGTACAACTGTAATGCTCAATTACACATTCATCTCGTTCCCGTATGATTATGGGGACATGTATCCTTGTAGCAACGGAAAGTTTGAAGAAGAGCCGTTAATTACTAATGCCGTATTTAATATTAAATGGCATGTGCCCCGCATTCAGATAAACCTATTTCCGCGATTTCGCCGAAACTACTTCATACCGTATCAAGTTTCCAAAGAAATCGAAACACTGAAATACATTACATGTGCTTCCAAAGGATATTCCGATATTCCCTTTGCCGAACTTGTCAGCTCCTATAATTACTGGATATGGGCATTAATTTTTCTCTCTACCCTTGGTACCGTAACGGTCACGTCGTTTCTTAATACTAAGGAAAACTTTTTCGGACATCTAATTGGAACAGCAAAGGCTCTCTTGGAACAGGGCGACCCGTTTACAAAATCTCTACTTCGGTCTGATCACATGAGGTTTGTTATTATAGCATACCTGCTTGTCTGCGTGGTGATTAGTAACGCCTATAAAAACTCCAACGTTTACAACATGATTACTCCACGCATTCTGATACCATACAGCAGTATGGACGAAATGTTATTGGGCAACGTCACAGTTTACGGTAGGGGAAAGAATCTTATGGCTGGCAAATTAAAACACGCTGGCAAGATGAATATAAATGAAACTATGATCAGAAGGACAGAAAATTCGTTGCTATTTATTGCAAAGTCATTGGACTATATTACAGTGATGTCCGAGTTAAACGAGTTTGAGCTGTTGCTCGAAGAGGTTCCAGATTATCAAAATGATACAATGTCGGTTATGTTGAATTGTAGAATCGCAAGCAAAATAGTATTCCATGAGAAACTCGTCACTATATTAAGTGAAGCGCTGCTTAGCATAAAAATGCTGGAAAACGCATTCATAATGTATGGATTTCTCTTCGTATTCGGCGAAGGCGACAGAAAAAAATACAAGTCAATAGTGAATTCAGTGTATGACGCTCAAACGACTACAATAATGAAGGATTTGGAGCAATGCCACCGTTCGGCATTTTTACTGCCACTCCACTTGACTGGAAAATTTACAAAACGGTTCCAGCCTAAGCGGGATTTCTACGTGAGCAAGGAGTCATTCTCAGACCTTGACTGGATACTGACTTTAGCGGGGTTTGTACCTCCGTCCATGTTTGTAAGGATTAGGAGCTTGGATGAGTCTGGTATTTGGGATAGGTGGAAATCACTAATTTTGGGGAATACTACTGAAAGCAGGTATTGGTTGGATGTAAGTCGAGTCACTCCTGCAAATTTAGAAGGAAATATTTTGGTGATTTTTACAGTTTGGGCAGGCGGCATTTTGTTAGCTTTTATAGCTTCCACTTGGGAGTTTCGAATACAGATTAAAATTTGGATTATTGCTTTTGCACATATTGCTCTGCTACTCTTTTGTAAATTAATTCAAGGTGTAATATTCCTAATGAAAAAGTTACAATCTGCCTATAAACAAAATAGACTAGCAGTGACTTGTTCAAAACGTGTCTGTGTTTGTTCCCCGTCCATACACCAGATACACAAAATTAATCAATGGATAATGAATAAATAACATTATAATTTGTTGCTGGGTTATGCTGTAAAAAATATAAGTTTGTAACATACATCATTGTAAAATAAAATCAAAAAAAATAAATTTACTTTCTCCACATTGACATATTTCACTCATCGTTAGCGACGCATAAAATTCGTTTACTATGAGTTTTCCCTTTCTGTAGCAACTAATATGAAAGCGTATGTAGTGCAAATCAGTTTGACTCAAAAGAATTACACCATTTCATTCTTGCGATACAGTAAAATTAAAATACATTTTCTTGGTTAAAGTTATGATTTATAATATTTGATCAAAGTAAATTATTCATATATAGTTTTGTATGTTCTACTTAATTTACACATACATATACACTGGCCCACTGGCTTCAGAAAGTCTTCGTCACTCTCATTTACGCCTTGTGTTAAACGGCGTTTTCAAAATAAAATAAAATAAAATTCAAAAATTTGCGGCTGTTCGTAAAATTCTGATTTTTGGTGTCCGAAGCATTCAACTAATGGGACATTCATTAAAATTATTCCCGTGAAAAAATGTTCGCCCCTTCTCAAATTTTTGGAGTGCAGAAAATTGACAAAAGTCTTCGCCGCGCATTTCTCAATTTACCACAGTGGATTTGCCTCCATTTATAACGATTTTTTGCTTAAAAAGTCAGCAACGACAACGACTAAAAACATTTGTTATTCTAAATTCATATCTAAGTGTAAGAGGAAAAACCCGTGGTGTCGTACTCTGAGACTCTGACTCAGAGTCAGAGTCTCTGACACTTGATTTAGTTTTGTTTTGTATATTTCGAATCTTGTTTTATCATGATTGAAATACATGTAGTAAATAGAATTTTAGAATACAATTGTAGATGCGTTGGTGGGTGTCACTGTCAACTGAATTGACTCAATTCCGTTCATCAGTTAATTCATACTCATACTATGAAGTTCATCCAGGCCCTGGATTTTAGGCTGGATGGTAGAGTCATCTCATGCATAGCCGCAGCAGCACAGTCAGCACAGACAGGATGTTAAAAGTAAAATCGAGCTCGGTCGCGGTGTAGCATTGTGTTGTGGGATAGGACAAGTTTGTGCAAGCAAGAACAAAAAAACGAATTTACTACATATTTTACGAATTCGATCTGTAGAGTGCGAGAGAGAGTGAAAAGGCCGAGTCAGTCTGTGTGAGCATTCGATAAGAGAAGGGTCGTTCGTTGGTCACCTCACAAGAGAGAAAAATAAGTAATTAATTATATATTTTAATTGTGCTGCTGAACAGATCTCCATCTTTTTGAAGTTATCTTTATAATTTTAAAATAGCGAAGTTTTGTGGAACCACTTGGTTGTTAGTCAGTGGATTTCCATCTCCAACAGATTTGTGATGAGTAAAATGGAGGCGCAGGCGGACAAGGGTTTCTTCGTTTTTCCGGAGGAGGTGAGCTTTTTAATTAATTAATTTAAAAACTAACGAACGAACAAATTCTTCTCAACAAATTATTATTTTTTATTTAGCATTTTTAATTAAAAAGGAAGGAATGGAATTTTTTATTCATATTAAATTAAATTGTCATTTTTTCTATATTTTTCTCTCCAGGTCTGGGGATTAATACTGGATAAGCTGGACAAGAAGGATGCGCTGAATCTCCTGAAGGCATTTCCAAAACTGGATGAAGCATTCCGGAAGAAGAAACATTTGTGGCTGTTGGAGGAGGTGAGCATGAAATTATTTAGTTTTATGGAATTATATAATTAGTTGAAGTTTAATTGGTTGTTCATATACATGTAGAAAAAATTATTTTCGACTAATTTTTTTCAAATTGACACTGACCAGGTACTTCCCCACGTGTATCAATTTCAACGCCGCTTGGCAGCCAAGGATGTCCTGAATTGTCGTCAAGTGTGCAAGCGATGGTGTGAGGATGTTGATAACTTCCTGCAGAATCAAATTAACCTGCCTCCTTCCCGTGTTCAGAAAGATGGTTCTGGAGTCGTTTATGGTCGTCATTCCAGTCCCACTCCACTGAGGTCCTGTGGTCAGAGGTCAGAGAAGGAAAAGCTTGTTTGGACTGTGCCAACGACAGAAATTCTGGTTAACTCGGAGGGGGTAGAGGCAAATGATGAATTTGAAGAGTGGGGTAACGATTTGGCCGGTTTTATGAAGAAAATGAAGGACCTTCTTCCAGAGACCAACCCCTTCCCCTCAAGGAGAGTTCTCATTGAGACTTATTATAATGAACTTCTGCAATATTGCGATGACTATCTGAACGGGTTCTGGGTTGACATTGTACAACTTTTTGAAAAATTTGGGAACCACGTCTGGTCTTTAAACTTTTCATTTCGCAATCCAGAAGGTGAGGATGAGTCAGATGTTTGGTATATGTCGATTGTTTGGTCTGAATTTCTAAAGTGCCTCCACCGACTTCCAAACTTACGCTCACTGCATTTCACTGGAGACGGTGGAATAGAGGAATCCAGGATCAACTCTTTGGCAAAGAAGGTGTTTCCAAATCTGCCTGACCTAAAGGAAATTCAGCTTTCTATCTGGTGTTTCCCAAAAGAGCTGAGGACTCTGCTTTTGACTTACCTGCCACAACTGGAGAAATTAACTCTTCCAGAGATTTGTTGGAATTTTCCAGGGTTACCGAAAATGTTTCCAAATCTTCAGGATCTGACAATTACAGCAATTGAATCTCCTAAGGTATTGACCGGCCTCCGTGCCATTAGTGCTCCTTGTCTGGCAAGATTAAACCTTGAACTGGGGGGTTCTAGGAAGGCTGAAGTGAATCAACGTCCCACACATCGGTTGGAAATTGTACGAAACATCTTTCCAATTTTGGAACAATTCCCGAACTTAAAAGTGTTTGGTATTGATGCTCGGGAACTGAAACACGTTCAGTTAACAAACCGTGGTCCACCATCAAAGCAGAGATTCCCGAACATTGAATTCCTCAAGATCTCGGACTCTTATTTTCTCACCTATGACTTCCTTCTCTGTTTCCCGGCTCTGCGTCAACTTCATATCAAAGTGGAGAGCACACCCATGGTACTGGGTAAGTCGTTTTTAAATTCCGTAGTGAAGATTCGGGATCAACTTGATACTGGCAAGTTATACGAGTCCAATATTTGGGAGCTGCTTCCCACCCTTGAGAAAATGGCACTTGAAATCGGACCTGGTCACTATTGTTGGATGCCGTCACGCTTCAAATATTTTTCTAGAGAGACGTATGAGTACTTGAAAAAATCCGGGGAAAATTCACCCAAGGATTCGCATCCTCTTAGAGAGGACATTCAGAGGAAATTGGAATCTAATTTAAAGTATCCTTTTTAACTCCATAAGCAAGTCCAACATTTCTTGGTAAAAACTCAACTCTATATTAATATTTTTAGGTTACATACTTAGGAGGATTCAAATGAAAATCATGTTTTTTGTTAGTTAGTAAATGTATTGATATTTTCTGTGTGGGGGAGATAAATAAAATTGTCTGGAAAGTTAGTTTTTGTATGTATTTTCATTAGAAATTATTTCCATTGTTCTTTTAAAATCTAAAATGAAATGTGGGTCGATGATGTGAATGAAATTTTTGTTACAACCTCGGTTATGAATGATCCAATGAATTTAAGTTTAGCACACTTTTCAATTTTTTGTCCTGTTTCTTTTACAATAATAGTTTAATTTGATTGTTCGTTAGTATGAATTTTGTTCCAAAGTTCTAGCACTGTACATAATAATACTAATATTATCTCAATGTATTGTTCAACCTAACTAACCATAACTTATGGTCCATAAGTGTGTCGTAAGAGTTGAATTAGAAAGTATTCTTTTTAAATGTTTTACACTGATGAATTTCCATTATTACTTTTTTTGGTTAAGTATACCTCTATGATTGATATAATTTGTAATAACAATTAATTCATTAATTTGTAACCAAAATTATTAAATGTATGTATGTAAGTTGAAATTGGAATAAATTGAATTGGCTCTAAATATCGACCGTCTAGTTCATACACCAGCGAAGTTATTTAATATCGATATCAAAAATTATTATATTGTCCATTTGATTGAACACTAAACCTAATAGTTTATTCAATTGCCTACTGCAGAAACGTATAAAGCCAAACAAAATTGAACTCTCGACTGCCACAAAAGACTCATTCCCCAGAGTTCCAGGATTTACTCGAGTTGCTGGCTCCAGCTCCAGGTTACCGATTCTTCTGTTGACTCAGACACTCAGAGGATGCGGAATTTTCGTTGTCGTCAGATGTTCCCCCATTTTAAAATAGAAATGATTAAAAATAATCATATTTGATTATATATTATTTACCAACAAACAAAATAGTTTTTATCTCTGATTTCACACCATTAATTGTCAATGTAAATTTTGCTGGTTCATCCTTTCATTAAAAAATCCATGCATCTCCTCCAGCCTCCAGCCAGTTCGCTTCGACCATCATTTTATCACTCATGTGCTAGCCGAGAAAATTAACATAATACATTTTACAAAAACCATAATATCACATCAACATATAAAAGCAGGACATTCTATGAAAAGCTTTCATTGAAAAGCTAATGACTAACAAGCACTAGATAAAAATATCCATCTCATTATGGCAAAAAGGTTATTAGTACCATTCCATGAGTTTTATCTGGAGAGGGATTAGGAGGAGTGGTTCCAACATTCCAAGAGCCGGAGAAAGCTATAGAATAAAACATTTCTTGGTAAGAAGCCGAAAATATTTTATAGTAAACAAACAACAATTTAATGGATTTTTTTCTCGCTCCTTGCTTGGTAATATATGACAGGAAAACAACAGGAAGTTTTAAAATACGGTTGCCTAAGGCGTAAACAAGGAAGATTGTTTTTCTCGTACTTGCTTGAAATTGAACTGTGTTTTTCAATTCCAATTATAGGAACAAAATGAACTTCATTGAAATGGCAGCTAACGAAGCCACTGGAAAAACATCTATGTATTTGGCAATCTATTTATTTAATCAATATTTTTTATCAAACAATTTTTCTGTTGTGTTTTCTTCGCTTTAGTGATTTTGGAAGGACTAAATAAGACGGCACTTAGAGAGGCATACGGTTGATTGTCAAAAATATGTTTGTTTCAATTGGCAATAATATTCTACATATCGGTTTAGTGCCAAGTTTATGAGGCGTAAATAATATTTAGTGTTCTCGAAAGTTTTTAGCAAACAGTCTTGCTCCACGTCTCTAGTATGTTTGTATGTAACTATCATTTACTTCCTTGTTACACCAAAATGGCGCTAAGAAAACACAACTGTATAACGTTTTTCATATTATTAACGATATTTCGAATAGTGTTTTCCAGTGAAACAAGATTTATATCATTCAAGCTAGAAACCGACTGTTTTGTAAATATCGTAACAAACTCAAAATCGTGGGATGAAAAAAATTCTATATTTCATGGTCGGTATGAATTGCAAAACACAGAAAAATTGCTTATAACGGGAAACAAATTGGCTACTTACAACCTTAACAATGGAGGAGATGCATTATCGTTTGAGTTAGCCACAACAAATTTGAAGCAAAATACAGGATTTGGGCTACAAAGTAATTACTTTCGATTCTGGTTGAAGTTTCGGAGTAAATGTGTTTTGTTCTTTCTTCTCATGGGTACATTTGAAGACACTGCGAAAGCGATCATCAACTCAGGATATGGACGTGACAACAATGTAATATTTCTAATACATCAAAAGAAGCTGGCCCCTGACGGTTCAATTGCGGAAAAATTTTCCGATGTTTTAAGAGACTATAATTTGAGTCAGAAGTTCCACGCAACTGTAGCATTTTTGCAACAGGGTTTCCCAAATCTTGCTATTCTATGCTATTTTTGTCCAGGCGACAAACTTGTGACCTTAGCGCCAACCGGAGAACAAAATCACTTCCTTTTTTCATCCGCCATTCAGCTTACAGCAAATCGTTTGAATTCTAATGGTTACCAGCAGAAGCTATTGATTCAACTGCCTGTATCTTTTCAATGGTTCATGTTTCAAATGTGTGTCACTTCCAAGCATGAAAAGTTCCATTTCTACATAAATATTTTTCCAAGATGTAAGCTGCCTTCAACGGTTTTCTTTGCCGAACTACAATATCCTCTAAACGTTACGTTTACGATTACTTTCAGAAACGATTATTCAAGTGTAGAACTGAATAAAATGAAATCGTCTCTTAATATCCATTTTGCGGAAGGTGAGGGAACAGTCATTCCAAATGAAATAATCTTTACAAGAGGATCCGTCATTCATTGGAGTGAAAGGCCTTGGACGGCAGTCGGATGCAAAAGTTTTTATTCAATGGAACAACTCGATTACTCATTTGGGTCGTTAATTGACGCGAGCATTTGGGGGCCAGTCATTTTGGTATCACTTTTGTTCTCCTACATATTCAAGAATATTTCGTTAGGAGAGGATATTTTTTGGCTGTTTCTTTGCATGGGATACATTGGAAGGCAGCCGAGATATAGATCAGTTTATATTATCAGCTTCATTTCATTAATGGCATTTACTTATCAAGGCTACATTTGTACAGATTCAATGTACTTGACTACATTTCCAACAATGACAGAGCTTTTTGTTACTGGATTTCGAGTGTGGTTGCCTAAATGGTCAGTCAAGAATTTAGTAGTTATGAACTATAATATAATGTTTGGCCCTTTGAAGCCTCAAATCAAAAGAGCAATAGGCAACCAAAGTTTTAATGACATTTTGTTTGGAAGTAGTGAGCTTGGCTACAAGAATCCAGAGATGATGAACTGGTCACAAGTGATAACAGAAATGGCTGCGAATAAGCTAATGCTTGTAAGTTTAACTGCACCAGATTTTGTTGGCTTTTTTGGACAAGAAATAACGCAAGTGGAAAATGGAAGATATTTGTGTAAAGGAGGGACTATCTTTGATGGGATATTTTTTAGTAGGGCCGTAAGACTATATGGATATATGGAGAAACGAGCTACTAGTGTTATCAGAATATTTACCGATATGGGAACAGTGGCGTAAGTTTCAGGAAATATATGGAATTCACAAACACAGTACTCGCTTGAATATCATGAAAGCTGGGTCAGTATTGATTATGCCAAAACCAATATCTCTCCATTCATATATCGGTGTGGCATTATTGTATATGATAGTTGCACACTGTACGTTAATTTTGTGGTTTTTAATTGCACATAGAAACAAATTTGGCTTCTTGAGAAGTAAATTTAAAACCTTGGAGGTAGTAATATGTAACACGTTTCGTCGACAGTTCCCTTCACGAAAAGTGATTAAAATTTTTGTGAAAACTAACTAACGACTGTCTACTAATATTTATTACTATGTAAATGCTTTGATAGTTACTGTATGTTATTGTAATAAATAGGTTACATTGTTATGTAAAAATTATTAACCTAGCAGTTGGTGAACATAAAAAATAAACCTTGAGAAATAAAAAATATATAACGTTTGCTAGGTTGGAGGCTTCTAATTTTTGTATTGTGGTCATTTCTTGAAAGGTTTGCAAATCATTGTTATTAATCATTAAAGAATGCATCTTCTGCCATCCTTTAACTTTAACGGCACGGCCCATACTTAAACAGATGTTGCTGACAACATAAATAAACTATTACATTCACGCACTAAAGTAAACAGTATATTTCATAATGGAATTCTGATTATAACTAGCAGAAAATATAACTCACTAGATATTCGTTCTGTAATCTAATTTATCATATACACATACATAATCATATAACAACTCAATTATCTGTCTGGATTTTTCCGGATTTACATAATGTAAAAACAAACTTTCTTTTACACTTGGTTTTTCCCATACGCAATAATAAAAGTAAAACGAGTGTTTGTCCATCACACGCATAATAATATTTAAATCAAACGTTGCTTAAGTTTGGGTTTCCCCATGCGTCACACACATAATATAATATTTGTACATCACACGCAATATAACTATAACCATTAGATAAGAGTAACGAGCAACCGTTAAATTGTTAAGCTAATGTACAAACACTATAGGCTTCTGTATTTGGTGCAAGCGAAATTAATTAATAATTAAAGTTAAGTTACATTATTCATATACTTGTCAGTAAGTATCATAGGCCAGACCAAATTACTTTTTAACCCTCAAAACTAATTAAAAAAATATAAATAAGATGCTTCGACTTCAGTAAGATTCATAAGCAATTTGACATTCACATGGCATTTGGCTCAGGGGCAATTATAAATTCTACAATTTGGCTCAGTAAAAATGTATTTCCATATTACGCTACTGTCAATTTTGGCAATTCACACCAGGTAAGTACAATATATTTTAAAAATCAATTACTTTCATTTTGATATCTGTAACAATATTTATTGAAGTACTTACATATGTCAATGATGCTTGTGTTTCTATTTTGGAACTTCTAGAATTGTAGAATTGTCGTTAATTGATGGAAAGCATATGTATCCTTCAAGACTCATGCAAGCTTCAATGGTGACACAGAAATCTATTGTGAACAATAAGACTGTGCTTGAGAAAGGCGAGTGTAATTATTCCAAGAAGGACGCCGAGAATGTTTTGGAGGGCATCGAGAAAATTGTTTTAGATTTCTACAGTAACGGGCACCACAAAATTAACAAGATACGCAACGATGGAGGTTTCGGTCTTCGGATGCTTACGGGACAACTCAATCAAATTCTGGAGAAAAATGTCGGACCTCAAAAAGCGTTTTTCAGGCGTTTACGTAACACCGCAAAATTACTTGGCCGCGAAATTCAGAGAAGTGCAGTGGATACAACGCCAGACGTTTCTACACAAGAAGGTATGCAAATCTTGGGTGGTTAATTTTCGATTTTATTACAAAATACAAAACCACTTTGTTTTCATAGGCATGAAGCTGATTCTAAAGCATTCGGATCTTTTACATCCTACATCTAATTTTTCATGGAAATCTGAACACCAAATTAAGAAATATTTTGACGAGTTTCAGCAGATTGGCTTAGACAAGGAAGTTGTGTATCCCTATCTGGACTTCCATTGTAGGGTCGCTTTGGTGGAATCCTGTGACGTTCCGTTTGTCTGCAAAAAGATGTACCTGGAAGATGTTTACTCTCAGTACATGCTGCTTCACCAGGCAATGTACTTGCAGTACGCAGAGAAAATGAGATGTGTGGACAAACATCCTCAGATATTTGAACATCGACAAGTTCTGATGGACAAGGTTTGCTCAAAGGCCTATATCGAGGCAGAGTTTCTGGAAAAACATGGATTTCCTACGAGATACATCGACCTGTTTGCAGAGCAGGTAGCATTCTGCGGTGGACTTGCCGGATATACCAATTTCTTGAGGGCAGACTGGCTTCGTGAAATTTTGTCGTGGCAGTCTCCAAGCGCCAGTGGCTGTTTCCTGAATCACTACCAGGATAATCGGACAACTGACGCGGTGGTGAATGTTTTTTGGAAGGCTGATAATGGAGGGACGGTGGAGGAACACTGTCTCGTCCATTTGAGCTCGGTCGGATTGATGGCACTGGCATCCAACTTTAGGCGCATTGTGGACACGTGCCCTTCTGAGTATTGGATGGAATATGAACCTCGGCTTTGGGTTTCTCAATGATTAACTTTATTAGTAAAAGCCACAGATATTTCTTTTCGCATTTACATATATATTGTATAATTGAAGTTAAAATAATTATGAATAACATCATGTATGATTAATTTGATATTTAAGCTGATTTAAAACATGAATTTAATTGTAAATCAAACGACGTCAACGTGATTAAATTTCGATGGTGAGAGACTTGATTTATTAGGCCTTTGTTAAGCAAAGTAAAGAAAACAAATGTTTTGACAATTACAATTACCCTTGGTTATTGTACGCGCCCACATCAAAATGTATTTTTTAAAGGCAGTATCTCCATAAGAATTTCTTGCATTTACGTGTCACAAATATATTTATATTATCTATCTATCAATTATATTATGTAAATATGTAATTATTATTAATATGTGGGTGTATACATCAGAAATACATGCAATTCGTCAAAAGGGGCATCGTAAACATAAGTTGATATTAGCTAAATTAGATAAATGAATCAAATGATAGCTTACAAACAACATAACAACAAACAAAAGACTTAAAGTAACAGCCATTAAGGGCATAGGCAATTATTCACTACTACGACACAAATATGCATACAAACATTTAAAGTTAATTTAAACAACTTAAACTACATCAATTATACATTATCATTCCATTACCTTAGTTAATTAATGAGGTAATTATTTAGCAGATTGTATTCATAACTACATCATCAATTGTAGGTATAATGAAGATTAGGAAACCACAAATACAAATAAGAAATACAAATCTAACAATTATAATTTTCGATTGAACACTGAATTTTGTAATTGCATTAAGAAATTACATAACTTTAAATGTGAATAAATATGTTTATTGATAAGTAACCCAAACCTCAATTAGATAAATTCCTTTTCTTAAAAAATAGTTATATTATAATCATAATACATAGCTTAAATAAACAGTAAAATCTAACAAAGTCTTCGTATCTATGATTTTCCAAACGTTTTAGAAAGTATGCCAAGAATTGTCTCCTGTGACATTCTCGACACTAAATGGTTTCTCCTGTGGCTATTTAAAGCATCCCTCGAATGGAACGCTTCCTCTGGACACCATTGACAGGAAAGGGGTTTTTCCATAGTGTGTGTTCTCATGTGACAAATTAAGGCATGATTTTGAGTGTATCTTTTACCACAGAAAATACAAGAATGATAAATCGCGCCTCCCGTTTTGTGCACGTATCGAAGATGGTATGTCAAACTGCTGTCGTATCCGAATGATTTGTCGCAAATATTGCACTTAAAGTTTTTGATAGTGCTATGCACATTTTGATGATCTTTAAGATGGTGTGTCCTGGAAAACGTCTTCTCGCAAATTTTGCATTTATATGGACGCGCACCACTGTGCGTCCTGTTATGCTGTATTAAGCCAATCAAATTAGTAAACTCTCTATTGCAAACTTTGCAGATGTAAGGTTTTTCTCCTAAGTGGGTTCTTAAGTGTCTTACTCTACGTTCGCTAAAGATAAACGACAGTTTGCAAAATGTACATGGATATATTTCTTCTCTAGTGTGAACTCGAAGATGAGTCTTCAGTCGCTCTGATGTAATGAACTCACGACCGCACAATTCACACCTCCACGCCTTTTCTTCAATGTGACTGCGAATGTGATTTAGTAAAACCTGCCTATAGTTGAATATCTTTTTACAAAACACACAATGAAAAATTTCTCTTTTTTCCAATCGATGGGAAAATCTTTTGTGGTACCGAAACCCTTGAATGGTCCTGAAACTTTTTCCACAATCGTCGCATTTGTACGGCTTCAAATTTGTGTGGGTAATCAAATGTTCCTTGAGTTTACCTTTTGTGGTGAACGATTTGCTGCAAATATGACATTTGTTGGTTCTTTCTCCAGTGTGAATTTTGATGTGGTCCTTCAAATGACTACTTTGATAAAATGGTTTTCCACAGTAATTGCACTGATAAGGCTTTTCGCCAGTATGTGATTTTATGTGGTTATGGTAGCTTTGCTTGACAATGTATGACTTGTTGCAGAATATGCAAACGTAGTTGGCGGACTTCTTATTGTGAACTTTGATTTTGTGGCGATTAAGCTGCCAGTAGTATCGGAAGGAATTGTCACATTTTTTGCACTGACGTTTTCGTTCATCCGTGTGAATTAGCGTGTGAATTGTGAGTCCAATTTTTTGGCGAAACGTTTTTGAGCACACGGTGCACTGGAACGGTTTCTCCTTTGTATGAACAGAAATGTGAGATTTTAATTGACATGTTTGTGTAAACGCTTTAGAGCACAAGCTGCACTTGAACGGTTTTTCGCCGGTGTGGATTCTCATGTGACTGTTGACGCTAGATTGTTCAGTGAATGAAACCTTGCATATTTTGCAAAAAAATGGTTTTTCTTTCGTGTGTGTCTTCATATGAGATACTAAAAAATCCGGTCTCTTGCAAATTTTTTTGCAGAACAAACAAGCGTGCTCCATGTTTTGGTAAGGATACACCAAATCGTGTATATAACAATAAAACTTGGAAAAAATATCTTGCTTGCAATGTCCAATTCTCAACAGACCACTTTTGAAGGAATCCAAAAATTCAAGTGGCGAGTTCATATGAATGATGCGATTTCTAGATTTATTTTAAAAAACGTCGAGTTCTTCTAAGCATTATATACTGCACGTAGGTACGATTATACAGGGTCTTTCGTAAAGATCGATACATCATTTTCATGTACCTTTCTGTAAGTGTCTATGGTAATGTATCGATACATATTTACGAAAGACTCTGTACATGATTTGTCGACAGCATGGTAAATTAGAATCCTAAAAGGTGAGTTAAGCTGATAAGCTTTTTGAGTTGCATATTACTCGATGCGATTTAAATGCACCTGAAACTGCGTTGGGACCGCATTTTTTCTTATGAGCTTAAAAAATGTACCGTCCCATGCAGGAAGGACTTTAGCCACAAAGGATAAATTTCTAAAAATAAGTTTAAAATACTTAAGTCCACCTTAATGCATATATGTATATATAATAATATGTACAACGAGGTTGTTATTGTAGGTATAAAAACTATAAACATTTTTTTATGTTTTTAGGTTTGTTGAGTAAAAGTGCAAATAATTGGTAAGAAGCCGAAAATATTTTATAGTAAACAAACAACAATTTAATGAATTTTTTCTCGCTCCTTGCTTGGTAATACATCACAGAAAAACAACAACGGTTGCCTAAGGCGTAAACGAAGAAGATTGTTTTTCTCGTACTTGCTTGAAATTGAACTGTGTTTTTCAATTCCAATTATAGGAACAAAACGAACTTCATTGAAATGGCAGCTAACGAAGCCAGTGAAAAAACACCTACTTGGCTAACTATTGAGTCAAATTGACTCAGTCAATATTTATCAAACAAAATATTTCTGTTGCGTTTCATTCGGTTTAGTGATTTTGGAAGGACTAAATAAGACGGCATCTAAAATCTAAATAGGCGTACGGTTGATTGTCAAAAATATGTTTGTTTCAATTTGAAATATCCACCATTCTAATTTCGGTTTATTGCCAAGTTTATGAGACGTAGATAATATTTAGTGCTGTCTTTGGCAAACAGCCCTATTCCACGTCTCATCTAGTAGTGCTACTTATCTTACTATTATTTATTCCATTGTTGCACCAAAATGGCGCTAAGCAAACACAACTGTATAACGTTTTTCATATTATTAACGATATTTCGAATAGTGTTTTCCAGTGAAACAAGATTCATATCACTCAAGCT